>JALPQD010001126.1:36028-53857 GCA_023101885.1 Typhlomys cinereus | reverse complement strand
TTAACCTGTAGATGTTGACTTAACGCCACATAACTTGCCAATGAGACAGATATTTTCCATGATGGTCCTGTAAATACCACACAGCACAATTTTTCCAAATCACAAATGTAGTTAGGAAAATAAATAATAGCTACAGAAATGCCATCTACATAATTCTTCAACGAATAGTGAGGAAAACAGGGACCAATCATAGACGAAAATCTCAAAGACCTATTGGGTAAAATGTTGTGGTTTCTGTTTATTTCCTCAGTGGCCAAAAGTAAGGTTAGAGCATGTTGGTATTTTCTCCAGGTCAAGCTGCAAAGACAGCAAAGTATTCATTATAGATGTCCTTCCCAACACAACAACCTTCCATTACATTCAAAGGACAATGTGTAGCAAATGATATTTAAACCTCAGATTCCTGCATCAGAAAAGTTACTGATTTGTGAAAATGTGTCCCCAGGCCATCTTCTTGAGTGTCTATGTTTCATTCTCTAGTTGAATAAATGCAACTATTATAATAAATGCAAAACCTACAATTAGAGGAATAAGACCTTTTTCTCCACTTACACTTTCTAGTTAAAGTCAACAAGAAATCATACATGCACACCCAACACTGAGACTCAGCAATCAGAGTCAAATTGTGCATGTGCTCCATTTCACAGAAAACTGTTACATTCTGGAAAATGGTGAGGAAAAGTCAAAATAAGTGTAGTTCATATTATCAGAAATAGAGGATGTGAAAATGCAAAACAATCATCACTGCCAATGTAAGATGCTTGCAAAGAAAAATGACTCTGTTTGATACATTTCTTCAGTGCTTGCAAAAGTTATCAACTATTGCTGAGCCTGCTTGTCAGTATTTGGACATGACTGAGATGTAAGCAGTCATTTCTGTCAGTGATACATCCTTTTACAACAGGAGCAAAAAAATTTCACTAGATTTCCCTCACTTTGCATGTCAGAATATTAGTTCTTCCTTAGCGCCAATAACAGCCCAATTTCAAGACAGAATCCATGTCACGCCTTGTCAGAATAAAATTAGAAAGTCTACTAATGTCCTAGTGAGAGAGATCCTGTTCATTTAGTCAATTTCAGATGCTGAGTGCATAGAACACAATAGAATGAAGTGGTGTGATATATCACTGAATATGATCAGTATCCATGAAAACAAATTGCCCAAATACCTATGGAACTAAGCTGAGTGACTCTTTATACAGGTTTTGTTAATCACATGCTCAAAGGAAACATTAGCAGACACTGAACACTTTGTTGTGGCTCAAGGACAAGGAGTTCAAGTGAATGTTTGAAAGTATTGCAAGCGGGCTGGAGAGGTGGCTCAGGGGTTAAGCTCCGCCTTGCTAGGTGGAAGGTCCTGAGTTCGGATCCCAGATCCCACGTATAGATGCCAGGCAGAAGCGGGGGCAGCCTGCGTTTCTGGTCCTGGTAGGGCTAGCCTGTGAATCCCGGAGTAGAAGGAGGTGGAGGTGTCCATGGTGGTTTGCGAATTCGTCCGTGGTTCTACACATACACAGACACGTGCGCACAACACCCGCACATGCACACAGTTGATAAATAATAAAATTAAAAAAAGAAAACTTTATAAAAAAAAAAAGAAGTCTTGCAAGGGAATGCCTGTAATATGCAATGAAATGGAGCACGGAAAAAACTAAGAGGACTTCCTTTCTTGGCTTGCAGCTTTGTTATGTTTTAGAAGTGGAAAAAATGGCTTCTGATATAAGTCAACACGATAAGATACAGTTTTCTGCATTTTGAAGTAAATCTTGACTCATTCTCAGAGATGTAGTTTGGCAGGATGGGACAGAACAACAGACATTTAGAAATTGTCCATCAACATACCTTCATAATGTCTCTCTCTCTCTCTCTCTCTCTCTCTCTCTCTCTCTTCTCTCTCTCTCTCTCTCTCTCTGTGTAGTGTGTGTGTGTGTGTGTTTGTGTGTGTGTATGTATACACGTATGTATATGTGTATTATGGCTGCCTGAGTGACTGTGCCTGTGGAGGCTTAAGGTTGACAAAGAAATCCCCCAGCATTGATATACATCCTTATTGACTTCTTTCATTGTGTACCAGGCTCTGTTTTCTGGGGCTGAAATTGCAGGCTGCCTCCATTACCACCTGGGATTTTTGTGAAAATTCTAGTATCTGTACTCAGGTCCTTCTTGGGAGGAAAATATTTTAATCCCTGAGCCAACTACTCAGCACTCAATGCACCTGTAATGCACTGTCCATGGTGATAAATAGAAAATAAAAGAAATGAAAAAGGCACTTACTTTAGATTAGTGAAGACATTTAAAAATTTTTTCTGGTACAATTCTCTCGCTTGTGATAAAAAGGAAAAGACAGTCATTCAGATCATCTTTATCACTTTCTCCTTTCTCCTTTATTCTACAGTAGCAACTGCCTCCTATCAGACTGCACCAGAAGACAGGATGATTCAAGAGGAGGAAGACAAACATCAACCTCAGCATTTTTTCCTTGTCTTCCAGAATGTCAGTTTGAGCCCAAAATGTACCTACAGCATCCAAGAAATGAGCATATGACATGTCTGTGTTCATGTCTTTGTCTGTTTTATTTCTGAACCTGGTGTGAGATTCCACCAAAATATTTCTTTTTTTTTTCAATAAAAAATAATTTATTCAGAAAAGACTCTGAACTAATTCCATTTGTTGCATTAATATCTCTTAGAAAAAAAAGGATGTGTTAGGCACATTATCAAAATTCCAAAATACCATTAGACCTTACAACTTGTAACAAGCTCATACCACCTGCTCTGAAATACATTAGAAACAGTACCCTCGGGCTAAGCACCTGTGGTTCAGATCCAGGTGACAAACAGAACATTTAAACATGTTGTCACCATAGCCTCTTCCTGCCTCAGGTACCATGGATTCATTCCTGTATGTGCCCCAGGTGAAGTGATCTGCAACAGCGGAAGTTCCATGCATGTGTCAACAAGCTCATTCTGTAAACAGCACTTGACATCATTTAAGTGGATTTTACTAGAGAATTTGAAATGAGGAAAGGGTCACAAAGGACCCATGTGAGAGACACATGCAGCATTGTATATCCCACTCTCCCAGATAAGTGACATTCAGCATGTATCAGAATGCTTTCTGTGTGGTCCATGAGTCTCTCCATCAATTTCACCTGCAGAAACAAGAACCATGCTAAATTCAGAAATTTCCAGAGCCTTTGCAGATTGCCTCCACATTGTGTGCTCTCACCAGTGCTAATCACTGAGATCTAGAACCCAGAGAATAAATAAATAAACATTGAGATAACTGTTACCACAGAACGACTGACTCGACTTTCACCAAGTAATAATTTACCAGAGATAAAATGCTCAAATCTGTATTTGTTTCCTTTTTATATATGCAAAACTTTCAAAATCTATGATCAAGGCACAGTAGGTGAATGAACTAGTGATATCCTGTTTCTTTGTCCATGGATAGAAGAAAATGTGTTTGCTATGATCATGCAGAAAACACAGGGAAGCAAGTAACCTCTAAATTTTTCTTTTTGGGTGTCCAAGTGAGTTTTTGAGTGTGTGTGTGTGTGTGTGTGTGTGTGTGTGTGTGTGTGTGTGTGTGTCAGAGGATACTTGAATTTGTGTGCTTCTGGAGTGCCAAGGGTGTTTGGGGGAATTATGCTGGATAACCCTACATCAATGCTGTGGTCTTGGGTCTTTCAGACTCCACATTCCAAGATTGGAAGTACTGGTCACCACCATTTCAGTCCCACTCTTTTACATTTGACTCCAATATCTATACTCAGCTCCCTCGGCTTCTAAGTTTTTCAGTGGACACTAATATCATGTATGAGTTTCATCCTTGTGGCTCCCAGGTGAAGCTAATTAGTTCTAAAGATTGTCAATTTTATGCATTTTATTACTAAAGTTACAAAACAAGTATTTTTAGGGTAATACAGCATGTGGTACAAAATTAGTCACTATTATCAAAAACTGATAAGAGTCTTAATCTTCAAGAACCCAATGTTTTCTGTGAAGGCTAAAACACCATTATTTTTTAAATATTTTTCCACTCATACACACTTGATAGGTACCCCCATTCCCCTCACTCCCTCAACCCCTCCCTGGATCCCCTTGCTCTCTCTCCCTTTTTCCCTTCTTTCCCTTCCTCCGTCCCTTTTTCCCAGTGCCCCCTCCCTCCCATTCCTGGAGCATTCTTTAGTGTGCATGTCAAACTTCCCTCTGGAGCCTCCTCTCTGATGAGGTGTAATGACTCAGTAGCACTGCCTAGAGAAAAATTGCCTAGAGAAAAATTGCCTAGAACAAATCCATAATAATAAAAACAGCTTGGTACTGGCTCCAAATAGACATATAGATCAGTGGATAAAGGTTGAAGACCCACATATAAGCCCACACCACTTCATTCATTATGATCTCTGACAAAGGGGCCCAAAATACTCAGTAGAAAAAGTACAACATCTTCAATAAATGGTGCTGGAAAAAGTGGATATCCACATTCTGAAGATTTAAACTGGAACCATACCAGCCACCGTGCACAAAAATCAACCCCAAATGGATCAAGGACCTTAATATTAGACAGGGGATGACAAAAGCTCTAGTACAAAGGGCATGGACTTCACTTGAAATGATTTGCAAGGCCAACAATTCCTAAAAAGAAACTCAATAGCACAGACACTAGAACCAATATTCAGCAAATTGAATCTTATAAAATTAAAGAGCTTCTAAGATTGAAAGGCCATATGACTCTGCTATTCCATTTCTGGGAATATCCCTCATACAGCAAAAATTCACCTCAATGGCACAAACACGATCATATTCATAGCAGCACAGTTTACAAAAGCAAAGTCATGGAATGAAACCAAATGCCCAACAGTTGACGGGTGGATAAGGAAAACATGGTACATTTATACAATGGAATACAACTCAGCCATCAAAAATGATGAACTAATGAAATTTGCTGGGAAATGGATGGAATTAGAAAAAATTACAGAGTGAAGTATCCCAGACACAGAAAATTAAGTGTCATATGTACTCCCTAATAGGTGGATCCTAGCACCAAACCTACTTAATTACACACTCAAAGATAAATCTCTGTAATACCTACAGAAATTGCAAAGATTATCAACAGGAGAGAAGGGGAAGGAGGGCCCCACCAGAAACAAGGAGAGAGGGGATCATGCTACAGCAGAGAAAATAGGCCACCATAAGGATTTCAAGTAAGTAATGAGACATCTGATTAACTTCACAGACTTTCCTTCCTGGTCACTTGCAACTGATGGGGTATGATCTCACTAATAAGGGAGGCCATACAGTCTGAGAGATAGAAGGTAACCATTTTACCAATGGGAGACTGATCCCCCGCCCTCACCACAGTCTCCTACTTTTATTCCATCTACCTTTGAATCTTCTCTTATAATAAGTCTCCATTTCAACAGCCTTTTATCTCTGGCCAGAGGGTGACATCCAATACCCATCAGGATGGAGCTCAGAGCGGTGCAGGAACAGCAAAAATGAAAAAAAAAATCAACAAACCATAATTTAGAACATCAGAGACACTATATCAACCACCTGGAACCAGGCCAGCCTACTCTCTCCCCATGCTAAAGCTCAGGGAAATTTGTGGAAGAGGGGGCAGTAAGATTTTAAGAACCGAAAGATGGGGAGGGGCAATGATATGCCAGATACTCCACACAAGCTAGGGTGGAAGTAATCATAATATTCCTTTGCATGACCTGTGCAATGACCAACATATTGACCCCTCAAAGTCTAGTGTGGATCACAGGCACTAGGATCCTTATAGGCAAGGAATTAACAGCCACAATAGTGTTCCTATACTAAAGGGGAACAGAAAAAAGAGCTCTAGGTAATTCTACTGAATCCTTATTCCTCATCAGAGAGGAGGACCCAGAGGGAAGCTTGACATGCACACTAAAGGATGCTCCAGGCATGGGGGGAGGACAATGGGAGAAAGGGAGTGGGGGGGAAGGAAAGGGAAAAGGAGGGAGGGAACAAGGGGACCTAGGGAGGGGTGGAGGGAGGGAGAGGAATGGGGTACCTGTCAAGTTTGTATGAGTGGAAAAAATAAATAAATAAATAAATAAAAATCTAAAAAAAATGAATTAATAAAATTTGCCAGTAAATAGATGGAATTAGAAAAAATATACTGAGCGAAGTATCCCAGACACAGAAAATTAAGCGCCATATGTACTTACTAATAGGTGGGTACTATTGCCAAACTCACTTAGTGACATACTCAAAGAGAAATCTCTGTAATACCTACAGTAATTGCAAAGATTATAAACAGGAGGAAAGGGGAAAAGGGCCCCGCTAGAAACAAGAAAAGAAAGGATCATGCTACAGCAGAGAAAATAAACCACCATCAAGTACTGCAAGAGGAGACATCCAATACCCATCAAGATGTAGCCAAGGGCAATGGAGGAGCAGCAAAACTAAAAAAAAAAATCCATAATGTAGAACATCAGGGACCCTACATTATTCACCTGAAACCAGGCCAGCCTAATCTCTCCCTATTCTAAAGCTCAGGGAAATTTGCGGGAGAGGGGTTGGTAAGATTATAAGAGCGTAAAGATAGGGAGCAGCAACGATATCCAAGAAACTTCACACAAGTTAGGGCTGAAGTAACCATAATAGGACTTGGCATGACCTTCCCGATAAATAATGTAGCATTGACCCCCCAAGTCTAGCATGGACCACAGGCACTAGGATCTTTAGAAGCAAGGGATTAACAGCCACAATAGTGTTCCTATCAGATATGTGATTAGTGAAGATTTTCTCCCATTCTGTGGGTTGCCTTTGTGCTTGTGTTACAATCTCTTTATCTGAACAGAAGCTCTTTAATTTCACAAGATTCCATTTGTTGAGAGCTGGTAGCAGTGACTGTGGCATTGGATGTCTGTTTAGGAACTTTTGGCCTAACCCAATCAGCTCGAGGGTGTTCCCTACCCATTCACCTATGATTTTTATAGTCTCTGAGCTTATATAAAGGTCCTTGATCCATTTGGAATTAAGTCTTGTACATGGGGACAAGTACGGGTCCAGTTTTAATCTGCATGTGGATATACAGTTTTGCCAGCACAATTTATTGAAGATACTGTTCTTTTTCCATTGGATTTTGTGGGCCTCTTTGTCAAAGATCAAATGGCTATAGTTGTGTGGGATTATATCTGGGTCTTCAACCCTTATCCATTGATCTCTGTCTATTTTATGTGTCTATTTTGAAGTACCAGTTGGTTTTATAACTATGGATTTGTAGTATAGACTAAGGTTTGGTATGGTGATACCTCCAGCAGTGTTTTTGTTACTCAGAATTGTCCTTGCTATCCTGGGTCTTTTGTGCCTCCATATGAATTTTGGGATTGTTTGGTCAACCTCTTTAAAGAATTGCTTTGGGATTTTAATTGGTATATCATTGAATTTGTATATTGCTTTGGTAGGATAGTCATTTTTACGATGTTGATTCTGCCAATCCAGGAACATGGGAGGTCTTTCCACCTTCTGGTGTCTTCTGCAATTTCTTCCTTTAGGGTTTTAAAATTTTCATTGTAAAGGTTTCTTACTTCTTTGGTTAGGTTTATACCAAGGTATTTCATTTTTTTAGGGGCTATAGTAAATGGGATTGTTTCTCTCAGGGCCTTTTCACTTCTTTCATTCTAGGCATATAGGAAGGCCTCTGATTTTTATACATTTATTTTGTATTCTGTCACCCTGCTGAACTTCTCAATTACTTCCAGGAGCTTTCTGGTGGAGTTTTTGGGATTGCTCAGGTATAAGATCATGTCATCTGCAAATAGGGATAGCTTGACTTCTTCCCTGCTGATTTGGTTCCATTTTATGTCCCTTTCTTGTCTTATGGCTTCAGCTAAGTACAATATTGAATAGAAGTGGTGAGAGTGGACAGCCTTGTCTAGTTCCTGATCAAAGTGGGAATGCCTCAAGTTTTTCCCCATTGAGTATAATCCTCAACAGCACAAGCATGACCATATTCATAGCAGCACTGTTTACAAAGCAAAGTCATGGAATCAACAGTCATGTCGAACAGTTGATGAATGGATAAGGAAAATGTGGTACATCTATACAATGGAGTACTACTCAGCCATCAAAAATGATGATTTAATGAAACTTGCTGGGAAATGGATGGGATTAGAAACAATTACATTGAGTGAAGTATCCCAGACCCAGAAAATTAAGCGCTGTATGTACTCCCTAATAGGTGGCTCCTAGTACCAAACCCACTTAGAGACACTCAAGGATAAATCTCTGTAATACCTACAATAATTGCAAGGATTATGAACAGGAGGGATGGGGTAGGAGGGCCACACCATAAACAAGGAGAGAGGGGACCATGTTACAAAAGAGAAAATAGGCCATGATCAAGGACTGCAAGTAAGTAATGAGGCATCTGGTTAAGTTCACAGACTTTCCTTCCTGATCATTTGCAACTGATGAGGTATGATCTCACCAGAAGGGGAGGGCATATAATCTGGCAGATAAAAAGTAACCATTTTGCAGATTGGTGACTGACCCCTCCCTCACTGTGGTTTCCTACTTTTATTGTATCTACCTTTGAAGATACTCTTATAACAAGAATCTAGTTTAACAGCTTTCTATCTCTGGCCAGGGGGTGACATCCAATACCCATCAGGATGGAGTGAAGGGCATTGCAGGAGCAACAAAACTGAAAAAAAATCACCAAACCATAATCCAGAACTTCAGAGACTCTATATCAACCACTTGGAACTAGGCCAGCCTAATCTCTCCCCATCCTGAAGCTCAGGGAAATTTGCAGAAGAGGGGGCGGTAAGATCATAACAGCACAAGGATGGGAGGAGCAATTATATGCAAGATACTCCACACAAGTTAGGGCTGAAGCAATCATTATTGGACTTTGCATGCCCTGCGCAATGTCCAACTCACTATTGATCCCAAAAAGTCTAGCATTTGCTAAAGGCACCAAGATCGTTGGAGGCAAGGGATTGAAAGTCACACTAGTGTTCCTATGCTTAAGTGGGCCACAGGAAAGGGTTCTGGGAAATGCCACTGGTCCTTGCACCTCATCGGAGAGTACGACCCAGGTGAGAGTTGGACATGCACATTTAAGGATGCTCTGGGGATGAGAGGGGGAGGCACTGCGGGTTGGGGAGTGAGGGGGAAGGGAGGGGGACACAGGGCGGTGGGAGGTCAGAGGGAGGGAGGGGACGGGTGTACCTGTTAAATCTGTATGAGTGGAAGTAAAAAAAAAAGAAGAAGAAGAAGAAAAAAATAGTGTTCCTATAGTAAAGGGGAACACAAGAAAAGGCTCTAGGCGGGCTGGAGAGGTGGCTCAGGGATTAAGCCTCTGCCTTGCTGGCGGAAGGTCCTGAGTTCAGATCCCAGATCCCACGTATAGACGCCAGGAGGAAGCGGGGGCGGCCTGTGCTTCTGGTCCTAGTAGGGCGGAGCCTGTGAATTCCGGGGCTAAAGGAGGTGGAGGCGGGGCAGAAGGAGGTGGAGTCATCCGTGGTGGTTCCCGAATTCGTCGGTGGTTCTACACACACACAAACACACACATGCGCGCACTGCACACATACATATGCACACACGCACACTTGAATAAATAATAATAAAAAA
The DNA here is from genome assembly GCA_023101885.1 of Typhlomys cinereus. NCBI lineage: Eukaryota > Metazoa > Chordata > Mammalia > Rodentia > Platacanthomyidae > Typhlomys > Typhlomys cinereus. The sequence goes on along the minus strand of JALPQD010001126.1, from coordinate 44,237 downwards.
AAGAAAAGGCTCTAGGCAATACTACTGAGTCCTTACATCTCATCAGAGAGGAGGACCCAGAGGTAAGTTTGACATTCATGCTAAAGGATGCTCCCACAAATGGGGGAGGGGGGAGAAGGCAGTAGGAGAAAGGGAAGAATAGGGGAAAGGAAGGGGAAAGGGGGGAGGGAGCAAGAGGGTCTGAGGATGGTTGGAGGGAGGGAGGGGACCGGTGTACCATTTAAGTTTGTATGAGTAGAAAAAATAAATAAATTAGTAAAATGATAATAATAATAATAAATTTGCATATCAAAAAGTTTATATGAGTGGGAAAATTAATTTAAAAAATTAAAAAGTTTCTGCTCATCTAAAGAGATTACAAAGTCAGCAAAAGGAAACTCAGAGAATAGGAGAAAATCTTCATGAACCACATATATGACAGAGCTCTATTATGCACAGTACACCAAGAACGTACAAAACTAAACACCAAGGAGATAAACAGCCCAGTTAAAAAATGACGGTTGGCAGATAGTAACTATTTTGCATATGGGTGACTGACCTCTCTCTCACCATGGTCTCCTACTTTTATTGCATCTACCTTTGAATATACTCTTATAACAAGACTCTAATTTAACAGGTTTTTATCTCTGGCCAAGGGGTGACACCCAATACCCATCAGGATAGAGCCAAGGACATTGCAGAAGCAGCAAAACTGAAAAAAAAAAATCAGCAAACCATAATTCAGAACATCAGAGACTCTATATCAACCACCTGGAATCAGGCCTGCTTAATCTCTCACCATCCTGAAGCTCAGGGAAATTTGTGGAAAAGGGGGGATAATATTGTAAGAGCACAAGGATGGGAGGAGTCATGATATGCATGATACTCCACACAAATTAGGGCTGAAGCAATTATCATAGGACTCTGCATGATCTGCGCAATGACCAACATATCATTGACATCTCAATGTCTAGCATGGACTAAAGGCACTAGAATCCTTAGCAGCAAGGGATTAACAGTCACAATAGTGTTCCTATACTTAAGGGGAACACAAGAAAGAGTTCTAGGAAATGCCACTAAGTCCTCATCAGAGAGAAGGACTCAGAGGAAAGTCTAATATACACATTAAAGGATGCTTCAGAGATGGGCGGAGGGGGCACTGGGAGAAAGGGAGAGAGGGGGGAAGGAAGGGGAAAAGGGGTGAGGGAGCAAGGAGGTTCATGGAGGAGTGGAGGGAGGGAGGGGACAGTGGTACCTATTACATTTGTATGAGCAGAAAAATAAATAAATTTTAAAAATTGCAAATGGAAAAGGACAGGTTAGGTCAGATTCCAAAGTATCCCAGAGAATCACTCAGAAGCATTTTCAAGGTATGTTCCAGAAATAATGTAAAATCTAAAAGAAATGGATAAATTCCTGAATACCTATGACCTATTTGATTTAAATCAGGAGGATACAAATAATTTGAACATGCAATGAGCTTGAAGCAGTAACACAGAGCCTCCTAGACAAGAACCATCCAGTGTGGGCAAACTGGGGTTTTTCTATCAAACCAAAGTGCTTTAATGTTGATTCTAGCCTTGTCACAGTTTGAAGGGTGAGTTGTCCCCCCACAGGCTCATGTGTTGCAGTCTTTAGTTTGGAAAGGTCCTGACATTTTTAAGAGGTGGAGCCTTCCTGGAGAAAGGCAGTCACAGGATGGGCCTTGAGGTGGGTTAGCCCCAACCTGCTTGAGCGAGTGAATCTGCTCTTAAGCCTGCAGTAGCAGCTCTCAACATGATGTCTGCAATGACTTACGTTGCCTTCAGCTTCTGCTAGCCAGCCATGCCTTCCCCACCGTGGATTGTAACTCCCCTCTGAAACCTTATGCTGAATATATCTCCCTTTCTCCCCTTAAGCTGATTGAGCCTGAGTGTCTCATAACAGCATCAGAGAGCAACTGATACAAGCCTCCATTTCATAAGGAAATTTTTTAACAATCGCTTACCTCTCCTATTTTGAAAAACTAAAAAAAAAAAAAAACTTCCATAAGTTTTACTGTGCTGTGCATTTCTTATTTTGTCAGGGTGTGTTTTGCATCCCTTCTCAGCTTCATAGATTGACCGTCTGTTTTCCAGTCATCCAGGAAACAGAATGTGTAGCTAAGTCTCAAACCAGTGAGAGTAGAGGACAGAGACAACCCTGCATTAGTGATAAAAAATCACATGGGGAGAGGGGGCTAAGTAGACGCTCAGAGGTTAAAGCCTTTGCCTCACAAACAAGAAGGACCTGGATTCAGATCACGTGGACTGCCCAACCACTGTATCCTTTACTGTTCCCAATTGCAGAAGCTGAACACCCTTCTGCAGAAGTAAAATATGCTTTGGCAGTATCCAGGTCTGTTGAGTGTCTTGTCTTGATCATGTGGACTGCCCAACCACTGTATCCTTTACTGTTCCCAATTGCAGAAGCTGAACACCCTTCTGCAGAAGTAAAATATGCTTTGGCAGTATCCAGGTCTGTTGAGTGTCTTGTCTTGACACTGAGGGTTGTCGGTTATACACCAGAACCAGATGGATTTGTTGCTAAATTCATCAAACCATGAAAGAAAATGCTAACACTGATCCCCCCCCTTACCCAGCAGCAGGTAGGACAGGGGCACCAGCCAACCCATTCTTCAAAGTCAGATCTGCACTATAACAAAACTAGATGATGCCTTCCTGGTGACTCCCTGCTTATCAGTGATGCCAAGCATGGACCCTGAACATGGGCACCAAGGCCAGAGAAGGATGTCAGGTGTCCTGCTCTATTTCTGTCCATCTTATTTCCTGAACCTGGGGCTAGGCAGTGGTCAGCAAGCACCATAAATTCTCCCACTTCTGTTCTGCCCTACAGCCCTGCAATCACAGCCACCCCCAGTTTATGTGGATGCTGAGAACTCGACCTTTTAGGTGCACTTATTGTATGGTCTGAGAGTGAATTTTTCTCCTACAGATCCCTGTGACTGAACACTTGGTTCCCAGCTGATGGCACTATTTGGGATCTTTAAGAGCTGGCGCCTACCTGGAGGAGGTATGTTACTGGGGATTGGGACTTGAGGTTTATAATCTGACCCCACTTCCTTCCTTTCTTCCTTCTTTCCTTCCTTCTTTTTCCTTCAGTTTCTCTTCCTTCTTTTCTTCCTTTCTTCCTTTACTCTTCCTTCCTTCCTTTATTCCTTCCTTCTTTCTATTGCTTTTCTTTCTTTCTTTCTCTATCATCTCTTTTCTCTCTCCTCCTCCTTCTACTTCTCTTTTTTTCTCATTCTCCTTCTTTCTCTCGGAAAATGGCTGGAATCTAACAGTCAGCCACCCACTCCCATCACCTTGCGTCTGTCAACCATGACCTTCTCTGTCTCCTTTGGACACATGAGCCAAAATAGTCAGCACTTTGTCCCTCAAGTTGCTTAGTAACTATAACATTTTCTGTATTGTGTGCGTGTGTGTGTGTGTGTGTGTATGTGTGTGTGTGTGTGTACCAGAGAGTACACTGTGTGCCTGTGGAGGCCCAAGTGTGTGACATCAGGAATCACCCTGGATTGCTCAACCTCTTTCTTGTTTTGCTCTGGGGTTTCCCAGGCCCCTTCTTCCAAGGCTGGAATTACAAGTCACTACCACATCTGCCTGGCATTTTGATGTGGGATCTGAACTCAGGTCCTTTTGCTTGTAAGGCAAAGACTGTAACCCCTGAGCCATCTCTCTTCGCATTAGTGCTTGGAAAATCCCTTGTTAACTCACAGGGAACCTCATTAGCATGAGTTGTGACTGGTCTCAGAATAAAGGTTGGCAGGAAGAAAGTCTCCAGGCCTCCCTTTCTGCCTAAATGCTAGGTGTAATGTCTCCTGGCACCCCTTTTCTAAAACCTCAGATTTTACTGTGTCGTGTGTTATGACCCTTCATCAGCTTTTTAGAGCCAACCCTTGGGGCTGGATACAGCATGTAGGCATGTCTGCACATGGGGTGGATGCATGTTTGTGGGTGTTCATGCACATGATTGCGCATCCTTGTGCACTCCGGGGTATCAAGGATCATCCATAATCGCTCTTCCACATTTACTGCTTTGAGGCTTGGTCTCTTGCCAGGAGGAATGGTCTGGCTAGACAACTTGCTCTTGGGACTTCCAGGCTTTGACTTCCAGGCATGGAATTATAGTTAAGCCACCATGCCTGTCTCACCTTATTTACCTCGCACCTAGAGATCTCAACACGGGTTCCTTGGGTTGCACAGCAAACATTTTAACTATTAAACCATCTCCCCAGCCCACCATTTGGTCTTTGAGACACGTTCTTGTTTTGTATCTGATGCTGGCCAGGTTTATTGGGGAACTTCATGCCTCTGTCTGTCCAGTGCCAGGAGGTTTGATTTCAGTTGCCATTTTGGGTTCTGTGTCTCCAAAGCACTTCTTTTCTGATGTCCCTCATGGAGACCCCAGTGCCCAGAACAGCCTCTGCTTCTCTTTATCTCAATGCTCAGTTCCTCTGGCGTTCTCCTGGAATGGCCACATTCTCTGACCACATGAGGATGCTGTGGCTGCGATTTCTGGTTTGTCGGGCATCACTCCAGAACCCCATCTTGAAGGCACATGGTATGAGTACATCTTCACAGGCAAGCCCAAAGGTTCAGTTCTCATTTGTTAAGCTGAGACAGTGGTGACATCCTTATACCATGATTTTTCTTGAACGGTGACCCCACTCTGGGAAACCAGTGGGATCTTATACTTCCCCGCACCTGTGGGGTGTACTCCACTGTTCATAAGAGGTCTAAAAAGGACTCCCCCACATACACACACACAAGGATGAACTTTCAACAAAGGTGAACAAGAAAAGATATGTCTCTCTCTTCCACCTTCCTGCTTGCAATCTTCCTACTGCTGTAGGACCTACTTAATAACTTCTTGCCTGTAAGCCAGGGCTGGTGCTAACTCCTCATTCAGAGTAGAAGGAAGTGGCTTGGTATGTGAATAGTTTCAGCCTGGCTGCATCTGAATCTCCAGGGAAGGAGGAGGAGGTGGAAGGGAAGCCAGGAAGAGAATTCTTCTTTCTTCAAGTTTTATCGGACATTTGAGCCAGGGTTCCCTGCAGCCCCAGGCCACATCCTGGAGGGGGCTCTGGCCAGTTGCACAGTCCCATTGCTCCCCCAAACCCTTGTCCAGGTTCCCAGAGGGGTGAAAGGAAAGGTAAGCAAAAGGGGGGGCGGGAAGACAGGGAAGGGATGGAAACAGATCATCAGCCCTCTGCCCACCGTGGAGTTGGACTTCCCTGGAGGGTTGCCAGCCCTGCCATCCACAACTCTCTGCGATGCTGGTGGCAGCCCCTCACTGCCAGTCATCAGCTATGTGGCTGAGACATGTCCATTGGCCAGGTGCCCAGCTGCCAGGCTCTAGGAGCCATTGGCCGTAGCTGCCCATGACCCTTGCACCACCCCATTCTTCAGCTATGGACCTTCTGGAGCAGCCAAATCATCACTGGAGCTTGATTTTTCCACATCGCTATGGACATCCTTTCTCATCTGTAGATACACAGAGGGAGGAAGAGCTCAGAGCAGTAGAAGGAGCTTGGGACATGTGATGGTTAGTTACTGACAACCACATACCTAGGTGCCCAGGGAAACCTATAGAAGATTATCTAAAAGATGTGCAAAGACCCACCCCACCGTGGGTGGGGATCATTCCCTGGACAAGTGGATAAGACAGAGACAGGTCTGGTTGGATTTGCTATTCTGGCAAACTAGAAAGCATGCCCTTCTCTCAGCACTTCCTGTGTATATGGTATGAACCATTCTGTCAATTCCTCATAATAAACTATATGACCTGCAGCCATGAGCATAATAAACCCCTTGTTCCACTAAATTGTGTGTGCCAAGGACTTATAATGACATCCAAAGACCAAGATGATTTTGGTACCAGAAATGTGGAAGGCAAGGGGTGTTGAGGAATTTAGACAGCTGGGCTCCTGGGCACACCAATGAAAATGATCTCAATTGTGTAATTGATGTGGGAAGACCAAGCTGTCAGGGTTTCAATATGAGTTCCTCCTGTCTCCAACTCCACAAAGGCTCATGGGTTTGCATCATTAGCTGGTGATGGTATTTGGGGAGCGTATAGAATATGTGGGAAGTAGAGCTTTGCTGGAGTAAGGCACATCAACAAGGATTGGCAGCCCTGCCCTGCTTCCTCTCTCCGCCTCCTGATAGCTGTGGTGACCTGAATCATTCTCCCGCTTCTGCCTCCAGTCCAGTCTTCTGTTATGGAATTCCCACCATTATGGAATATAGATAGATAGATAGATAGATAGATAGATAGATAGATAGATAGATAGATAGATAGATAGATCCTCTCTGGAACCATAAGTCAAATAACTCTTCCCTTCTCCCTTGAGTATGAGCATTGTCTCACAATAATAAAGAAGAGCTACTGAACCCCCCAGCCCTTTATGGGGGTGAAGCTATTTCCTATGTAGGATGTCTGTTATTAAACAACAATGGAGAGATCTAGCATGTATGCACATGTACCCCACAGCACTGCACTTTCTCGCTTTGCTATGAGACAACACTCAAGCACAAGGAACTTAAGGAGGAAAAGAGAGATTTATTTAGCTCACAGTTCCACAGGGGAGATGTAGTCCATCACAGTGAGCAGCAGAAGCTAGAGGCAGCTCAAGTCTCATCTGTACTCATGGAGGCTGAGATCCATCTGCAAGGCGCTAGAGCAGACTACTAGGTGAAGCAGGGCGTGACTCGCCAAGCTCCAGGTCCACACTCTGTGACATTCCTTCCTCCAGCAAACTACAGACTGAAGGAATCAGGACCTTCCCAAAGATTCGCGATGGCTAAGGATTCCAATATAGGAATGTCCAATGTGGACAAATCACATTAAAACCACAGCACATGGCTTTCTACCCTTGCTGTGGATGTGATGCATTTGCTCTGCCATGATGGATTCTCTCTCTCTCTCTCTCTCTCTCTCTCTCTCTCTCTCTCTCTCTCACACACACACACACACACACCCCAGAACTGTGATCTGGTGTGGACCCCCCCTTCTTTTCATATTTCATTATGGCAAGAGGTCATGAAAGTCAAGCAGAGGCTTGTGACTGGGAGTGAGAGACACCTATCAGTTGACCCCAGGGGGCCTCCCGACCTAACCTGATTTCATGAAACCACAGAGCATGCACAAGATGAGGAAGAACCAGTACACGTGCAACACCTGGAGGGTTATCAGGAGCGTGTTGAAGAAGTAGTAGTCAAAAAGGACCAGAGTTCTTGATGGAGTCAAATATCGTGGTGCAGATAATCCTGTGGTGGGAGGGATAGAGGAGTTTCACAAGACTCTGTGGCTAACTTGAATGCTCCCAAACCTTCTATGGCTCCCCAGTATCCCTGCCCCTGGATCTTCAACTAGGACAACCCACACACACACACACACACACACACACACACACACACACACACACACACACACGTTTCATCTACAGAACACACGTTTGCTCACTGGCCTTTCTGCACCATGAATACCTAAGGAATGTCTATTCTCCCATGGACCTTTTTGGGGTTCGCCTCTCCTTAGACTCCAGACAACCCTTTCAAACTGTCTCATAGGGCACCTGTAAAGCCAATCAGAAACAGGGTCCTGCAGAATGTCTTTGACCCCCACCTCTGGTCATGCCTTCCTCTCTGCAGGTGGCAGCTCCTGTTCCCTCCATGTGCCTATTTCTCCCTTTTGGCCTTTCACCCTCAAAGTCCACCCTGCTCTGCTCCTGGAAGCTCAGGCTGGCTCTGAACTCATGTAGCTATGGACAACCTTTGACCATGTGCTTCTGAGTTGTGTGTGTGATGCTGGTGATGGATGCCAGGACTTCACACCGATTCAGCACTCTTCCAATCATGACTCCTCACATTGATCCATTTGCCCATAGATAATCCATTTTTTTTACCTCTGTGTGTGTGTGTGTGTGTGTGTGTGTGTGTGTGTGTGTGTGTGTGTGTGTGTGTGTGTGTGAGAGAGAGAGAGAGAGAGAGAGAGAGAGAGAGAGAGAGAGAGAGAGAGAGAGAGAGAGGGCACTGTGTGTCCCTATGGAAGATCAAGGGTGAACTCAGGAAACCCTGGCTTGCTTCTTCCTCCTTTTTACTTTGCTCTAGTATTCTCCAGGCTCTGCCTTCCAGGACCGGAAGTGCAGTTAACTTACATTTCCACCTGGCGTTTTTATGTGGGACCT
>JALPQD010001126.1:0-28076 GCA_023101885.1 Typhlomys cinereus | reverse complement strand
TGAGCTCGTGTGACAATCTCTTTATCTGAACAGAAGCTCTTTAATTTCACAAGATCCCAGCTGTTGAGAGTTGGTAGCAGTGACTGTGCCATTGGATGTCTGTTTAGGAAATGTTGGCCTAGCCCAATCAGCTCGAGGAAGTTCCCAGCTTTCAACTATGGTTTTTATAGTCTCTGGCCTATATCAAGGTCCTTGATCCATTTGGAATTAAGTCTTGTACATGGTGACAAGTACGGGTCCAGCTTTAATCTTCTGCATGTGGAGATCCAGTTTTGCCAGCACCATTTGTTGAAGATGCTGTTCTTTTTCCATTGGATTCTTTGGGCCCCTTTGTCAATGACCAAATGGCTGTATTTTTGTGGGCTTATATCTGGGTCTTCAACCCTTATCCATTGATCTGTGTGTCTATTTTGGAGCCAGTACCAGGCTGTTTTTATAACTATGGATTTTTAGTATAAACTTAGGTTTGGTATGGTAATACCTCTAGCAGTGTTTTTGTTACTCAGGATTGTCTTTGCTATCCTGGGTCTTTTGTGCCTCCATATGAATTTTGAGATTATTTGGTCAACTTCTTTAAAGAATTGCTTTGGGATTTTAATTGGTATAGCACTGAATTTGTATATTGTCTTTGGTATTATGGTCATTTTTACGATGTTGATTCTGCCAATCCAGGAACATGGGAAGTCTTCCACCTTCTGGTGTCTTCTGCAATTTCTTTCTTTAGGGTTTTAAAGTTTTCATTGTAAAGGTCTTTTACCTCCTTGGTTAGGTTTATGCCAAGGTATTTCATTTTTTTAGGGGCTATAGTAAATGGGATTGTTTCTCTCAAGGCTTTTTCACTTCTTTCATTCTGGGCATATAGGAAGGCCTCTGATTTTTGTACATTTATTTTGTATTCTGCCACCCTGCTGAACTTCTCAATTAATTCCAGGAGCTTCCTGGTGGAGTTTTCAGGATCACTCAGGTATAGATCATGTCATCTGCAAATAGGGATAGCTGACTTCTTCCTTGCCTATTTGAATCCCTCTTATGTCCCTTTCTTGTCTTATGGCTTCAGCTAAGACTTCAAGTACAATATTGAATAGAAGTGGTGAGAGTGGACAGCCTTGTCTAGTTCCTGATCGAAAGTGGGAATGATTCAATTGTTCCCCATTGAGCATAATCCTTGCTGTGGGCTTGTTGTATACAGCTTTTATTATATTGATAAAGGTTCCTTCCATTCCTATTGTCTCTAGCGTTTTGATCATAAAAGGCTGTTGGATCTTGTCAAAAGCTTTTTCTGCATCTATCGAGAGTATCATGTGGTCTTGGACTTTGGACTGGTTTACATGTTGAATTACATTTATTGATTTGCGTATGTTGAACCAACCTTGTGTGCCAGGGATGAAGCCTACTTGGTCCCCATGAATGATCTTTTTAATATGTTTTTGAATTTGATTTGCTAAGACTTTGTTGAGAATCTTTGCGTCTGTGTTTATCAGAGAGATCGGCTTCTAGTTTTCTTTTTTAAGTGAATCTTTAGTAAGTTTTGGGATTAACATGATATTAGCTTCATAGAAGGAATTTGGCAGTGTTCTTTCCTTTGCTATTTGATGGATCAGTTTAAGGAGTATTGGTATTATTAACTCCTGAAATGTCTGGTAGATCTCTGTGCTGAATCCATCTGGTCCAGGACATTTTTTGGTGGGAAGATTCGAAATTACTTCTTCAATTTCCTTACATGTAATAGGACTATTTAAGTAATTCACAACTACCTGATTCAATTTAGGTAAGTTGTGTTTACTTAGAAATTCATCTATCTCTTGTGTGTTGTCAAACTTCCCAACGTATAAGTTTTTTAAATATGATGTTATAATTCTCTGGATTTCTTGGGTGTCAGTAGTGATAACTCCATGTTCATTTCTAATTTTGTTTATTTGGGTTTTCTCTCTCTTGCTTTTGGTTAATTTAGCTAGGGGTGCATGAATCTTATTGATTTTTTCAAAGAACCAGGTTTTTGACTAGTTGATTTTTTTCTATCATTTTCTTAATCTCAATTTCAGATATTTCTCCCCTTATTTTGCTAATCTCCTCTCTGGTACTACTTTTGGGATCAGGTTGCTCTAGTTTCTCTAAAGCCTTAAGCTGCATCGTTAAGTTATTTATTTCTGATGTTTCAATTTTTTTTGATGTATGCATTAAGAGCTATGAACGTACCTCTTAGAACAGCTTTCATTGTCTCCCAGAGATTTTGGTAAGTTGTATTTTCATTATCATTCACTTTCAGGAAATCTTGAATTTCCTTTTTAATTTCTTCCTGAATCCAGTTCTCATTCATCATCATGTTGTTAAGTTTCCAGGAGTTAGTGTATTTTCTGTTGTTTGTTGTGTTGTGGATGTCCAGCTTTAGGCCGTGGTGATCTGATACGGCACAGGTTAGAATTTCAACTTTTTTGTATAAGTGTAGATTCATTTTGTTGCCCAATATGTGATCCATTGTGGAGAAAGTTCTGTGTGCTGCTGAGAAAAATGTCCATTCTTTGGTGTGTGGATGAAAAAGTTCGATAGAGATCTGTAAGGTCCATTTCTTTCAGGGTTTGATTAAGGTCAAAGTGTCTCTGTTAAGCTTTTGACCTGTGATCTGTCCCATGTTGAGAGGGCAATGTTTGAAATCCCGAAGAATTATCGTTTGGGGGTTGATTTCTTGCTTTAGACGCTGTATTGTTTTTCTGAATCCATGTGGAGGGGCCCGTATTGGGTGCATATATGTTCAGTATTGTGAAGTCTTCCTGGTGAATTGTACCTATGACTAAAATGTAGTATCCATCCGTGTCTCTTATAATTTTCTTTGGTTGAAGTCCACTTTGTCTGAAAGCATAATTGCTACCCTTGCTGTTTCCTGGTTCCATTAGCTTGCAAGATTTTGGACCAGCCTTTCATTCTTAGGATGTGCCTATCTTTTGTGGTGAGATGAGTTTCCTGAAGACAGCACATTGTTGGATTGTCGTTTTTAATCAAAGTTTCTAATCTGTGTCTCTTAATCAGTGAGTTAATACCATTGACATTTAATGTTATAATGGAGAAAATTATTTTTAATTCTCGGACATTTTTTATGTTTAGTAGATTTTGTAAGCATGTTGGATATGCTTGTTCTTTTCTTCAAGCATTTTTGAAGGCCTGGTTTGGTAGACATGTATCCCTTCAAGATATCTTTGTGCTGGAAAACTTTTCTTTCTCCCTCAAAGCCATGACAGATAGTTTTGCGGGGTGTATCAGTCTGGGTTGGCATTTTTGCTCATTTAATACATGAAGTACGTCTCTCCAAGCTCTTCTGTTTTTACTGTTTCCATTGAGTAGTCATTTTTTATTCTAATAGGTTTACCTTTAAAAGTGACGTTGCTTTTTTTCTCTTGAAGCTCTCAGCACCTTTTCTTTTTCTTGAATGTTGGAGTGTTTTGACTATTATTTGCCGTGGCGATTTTCTATTTTGGTCATATCTGGGGTGTTGAAATGCCTCTTATATTTGGATAGGCCTCTCAATTCTTTAGCGTGGGAAGTTTTCATTATGATGAATGAAATATTTCCTCTGGTGTGGTATTTTGGAATTCTTGTTCTGGTATTCCATGAATGCGCATGTTAGGCTTCTTCAGGGTTCCCATGTCTCTTGAATGTTCCTCTCCATTATCTTTTGGCTTTAACAATCTCTTCCATTGAGCTGGTTAATTCTCCCATTGTCTTCAAGATCTGAAATTCTATTTTCTGCCTCATTTGTTCTGCTGATAGACCTCTTGTTGAGTTTTGGGTTGAAGATAACTGTCTTTTAGTTCAATTTTAAAACTCTGCCTGAGACTGTTTTAACTGTTCTATACCGATTTGTGTTTCTTGAACTGTTTTTCTCAATTATGCCAGGTGCCTGTTGTGTTCCTGTTGCAAGGGGTTGATACGGTGTTTAAACTCTTCTTGGATTTCCTCTTTCATAGTATAATCATGGTAATGATCATACTCTGAAAGTCGTTATTTTGGTCTGGCTTTCATGGCTATTTTCTGTGGATTTGTTCTGGTCGGAATCCATCATTATGGGATTCATTCTTTCCGTGGGAGATTGGTCTTCTTGGGTTTTGTTTCTCGTGGATCTGTACTTTGACTTGGGCATTGCTGTTTTGTTTTTTAGGACCTTTCAGTTTCTGTGTGTTTTTCACTGAACTGATGTAGTTGGTATTGTTACACTTGCCAGTTATTACTAGTGTTTGCCTTGGATTGGGTATGTTTGTGTATTGTTATTGTTATATCCTAGATGAGGCTACTAAGCTGTTAGTACGTCAGTTAAGTCAGGTTAAGTAACCGGGGGGTGAATATTAGTATGGTAGTGCACTTTTATGATTAGTATCTTGGTGAAATGTTGAGGGTGTGAGGGTGAGTGGTGTACTCCCTGGAGTTGTATGTTTTTGGGGTGACTGTATGAGAGAGTTGATCTACAGCATTGATCCTAGAAAGGATCAGTGAGGTGAAAAGAAAAAAAAGTTTACTTATCTTTGGGCTGGATGTGAAGAATCTCACCCACGTGATAGAATGATTGTAGTGGAGTCCAGATTTATAGCCTGTGTTCCCTTTGTTCCTTAGAGTTTTGCTTGAGTTTCCTTTGGACTTTATTGAATTCTGAGTGGAAGTGTGTCTTCTGTGGACCACGTGTGTAGGTCCCTGGTGGGCCAGAGAGGCAGAGGGTCTGATGTTGATGGCAGAATTCTTCACCTGGGACCTGGGGGTGCAGTGGAGGCACGTGAGAGCGGGAGGGCGTGAGGGGCTGGGGTCAGGGCGGGGCCCCAGGGCTAAGGCCGGTGGCTGCCCAGGGTGCTGGCCACGTGGCTCCAGGGTGAGGGGCTAGGCTGGAAGGGGCTGTCTCACTTGCTCACTCACCTGGGAGCTTGGCAGGGGTTGGTGCGGAGGGAGGGGCTGGTGTCCGGGGGCGGGCTCCCGGGCAAAAATATTAAAAAATTTTGAGAGGAATATTTGAGAATTTTGGGGCTCTCTGAAAATCCAAACTTGTGCATATATGGAAACCAAATACAAAGAGATTATTTCACACTATCATAAATAAAAACTCACCACATCTAAGGACAGAGATTTCCATTCAAGTATAACACATGACAACAGCCCCAATCAGATATGACCAAAATAGAATCTGGTAATTCCAAATAATAGTCAATACACTGCAGATTCAAGACAAAGAAAATGTTTTGAGATCTCAAGGTAGAAAAACCAAGCCACATTTAAAGGAGAAACCTGTTATCATAACAGGTTTCAATGGAAATAATAAAAGCCAGAAGAGCTTGATGAACGCATGTCAGGTTATGAATGAGTTCAGATGCCAACCCAGGCTGATATACCCATCAAAACTATCAGTCATGATTGAAGATGAAAGAAAAAGTTTACAACATGAGTGTAATGAGAACCTGCATGACAACTAAACAAGGCATACAGAAGATACTAGAAAAATATGCAAATGTGAAGAAAAGAATAAAGTCTAAAATAATTACTATATATATTATATATATATATATATATATATATATATATATATATATATGAAAGGAAATATAATGCCAACACAGCTACTAAGCAAAGAAATACATCATGTAAAAAATAGAAATGATAGCAATCAACAAACATTTCTCAATTATTGTGGCACTACTGATTCAGGGAGGCCCTAGGCTGGCTCCCAGCTATGGACAAGCCTGGGCATATACAGACATGTCTTAACAGAGGACTCTGCAGGCAGAGGGATGAACAACCAATGGGAAGTGGCTGTTTAACCTGCCCCTGCAAAGGACACCTAGTAAACAGTTAAATGACTGGTGGCTGTCCCACGGAGGAGAGATGGCAACACCTGATTGGACCCTGACTTATATAAGCCCAAAACACCTTTAATGACTTTGAATCAGCGGCATCTTTCCCACTACGCTTCTCACCTGATTCCCAGCGTCTGGTGGTGCCCCCTCGCCAACTCTCCCATTCGCCTCGAGGCCCTCTCTCCCCCCCCATGACTGGCCCAGCAGGGAATACAGCAACAATTGGTGCTCCAATGTGGTGCCGCCTTTGGTGTAAACAAGACACCCACTCTGGTAAAGTTTGGTGAGCTGGCCCTCTGGTTTTGTGTTCCTATACTTAAGGTGCCTGAAGGTGAGCAGGTGGCCCCCTCCTCTTCCTCTTTCCCTGCTTGTCCTTAGGAACATAGTTGCTCGCTTGATTTGCTGATGATCAAGGAGTCCCAATGCTCGTTTGATTTCCCCATGATCAAAGAGAACCTCTAAAACAAGGTTTTTCTCCCTCGAGTCCACATGAGAAATTGGTCCCCTCAGAACTCAGAGCCCAGGCTCATTACATTGAATCAGCCTGACCTGGACGCACCATATGCGCATATGGCCCGGGGAGGGGGGGTAGTAAGGAACTCTGGAAGTCCCCCACCAAGCATAAGACATTTGGGCACAATACTTTCCTTGTCCTCAACTGTACCTCTTTGGTCTCATCTCTGTCTTTAGAAAATGGGCAACCTCCCCTCACACTACAAGGAGCCCCAGATACTGTCTTAAAATCTCTCCTAGAGGACTAGAGGCCTGGAGGTTAAGTCTGCTGGCTGAGAGGAATTCTGGAATGAGGCTGCGGTTTTAATCACCTTGGATCCCCCCAGAGAAATGTGGGAAACTGACTATGTGTGGGGGTCCCCGGAGATCTAAGCTCCATCCTGCAGGATGGTCCATCGGTCCTCCACACAGGGGATCAGGGAAAGGTGAGTGTGCTCTCTGCCCTCGCTTTCCTGAGGACAATCAGACACGACAGGGAGTCTAGTCAAGCAGGAACTCATTTATTGCAAGTCCATAGCCATCTTATATAGGCAGGGGAAATTCCAGGGTGGGGAAATGGGCAACCAATCATCTTAAAGGTCAAGCCAGCACACAGGCTGTGTAGCAAAATTTCCTTAAAACAATCCTGAGCTATTCCCTCCTGACTTCCTCCATCAAAACATCTTTGTCTAACCTTGCCAGATATTGAGGTCACCTAGACTGAGGTCCCACATATCCTGCTTTTTTGTTTGTAATGAGGTGGGCTCAAGGGCTATTCCCCGAGCGAACCCTAGGGGAGCACCTCATGAAGGTGGCTACACCCTTAGAGTAGGCGTCTCTATCGAGGAACCTGAGCAACCTCTTGGAGGGCCAATTGTATCCAAGGGTCCTGAGGGCCTCCAGTGGGGTGCCACTCTAGGACTGTGCAAGCATAATCATCTTTTTTGTGTAGTATGATTATGGTGTAAATAATCTTATAGCAAAGCAAACCCAACAATGCAGGCCATGAGCTGGGGGACTAAGTCCCAATCTACGGTTGCAGCATACCGGGATTAATTACAATAGCTTCAAAGCAATCCTAACCCCTCAAGTTCTACCCATAGCAGTAGCAGAGCATCACAAGGTTCATAGCCTTTAAGCTTCTCTGATGATCCATGAGAATAGCATTAAGTATGTCCAGGTGAGGAACACCACCAAGATGATTTCAGTCTCTCTCAAAGGTTGAGTTAATCCCTCTAAGCCGATGGATTAGGTCAGAAGTAGTCAGGAACAGGATCAAGGTGAACCCCACAATGATGGTCCCTCCGATGAGGATCAATGTAATGGTCCATCCTGTGTTCGCCATGGCCTGTGGGGAGATAATAAAATCTATCTCAAGAGCGATGTTGCCCATGGATCTGGTTAGGTCTGTGTTTCTCTTTTTTTCCTTCTTCCCCCTTTTACAAGCATTAGTCAAGAGCTTGTTGAGCCTGTTGCATAGCCACCATTTTTTTTGTCCTTATTAGTCTTTGGTGGTGTCTGACTCTGGTTGGTCGAGGTCATTTTCCCCTTGACAATAGAATTTAAGATTTCTAGCAGGCACCCATATGGGATTCGAGCCTCCTATAGAGTAGACACACCCGAAGCCTCGACCCATTGTTAATGATGGGTCTGAGGCCCTCCATTGTCCTGTGATGGGGTTTTTCCATCTTACCTGTATTTCAGGTCTCTGTTCTTGTCACCCGCAATGTTTTTGGAAGCAGGACTCTATTTGATGTTTTTGAAAACTGAGAATGTTAATAGTGAACAAGGCCACATTCAGTTGTTGGTGGGGGCTTATTTCCCCCTTTTGTTTTTGTATTGGGCCTTAATAGTTTGATGATTACGTTCTACAACAGCTTGGCATTGTGAGTTATAAGGAATCCCTGTAGTGTGTTGAATCCCCTATAATGTGAAGAAGTCCTGTAGGCTTTTGCTTATAAAGCAGTTTTTATCTTTTGTGGCAAACCTAGTATAGCAAAGCATTAAGGAAATGGGATTGAGCATGTCTAGTCCTTTCCCCTGTGTGGGCTGTAGCCCAGCAGGCTTGGGAAAATGTGTCAATGGACACCAAGATGTATTGAAGCTTTCTAAATGGAGCATAATGTGTGACATCAGTTTGCCATAAAGAGTTGGGTCTCAACCCTTGGGGATTACCCCTGGTAGTTGTAATGGTGGTACCTGTAAAAGGGGCTGGCAGGACTTGTAAGTACGTACGATCTTTTTAGGTCTTTTATAGGGACCTGAGGGAACCTCTTATGGAGTCCCCTCCAATTGACATGAGTGAGGTCATGTAGGTTCTGAGCTTTCTTAAGATTGGTGGACAATAGCTGAATAGAAGCATTTTATCTGTTTCAGCATTACCTTGATAGGAAGCCAGGCAAACTTGATGTCCCTTAAGGTGTTGTAGAAAGATTGGGCTATGCCTTTCCGTAAGAAGTGTCTGGGCTTGAATCATCAGGGGTATAATGGGATTTTCATCCAATCGGATGTGGGAATGTAGTAACCCAGGGAGAAAATTAATTACATAGAGACTATCAGAGAATAGGTTCATGGGGCCCCTTACTTTAGTTAATGTCATTGTAACTGCCATAAGTTCTTTGAATTGGGCTGAGCCTTTACAGGTATGAACATATCTTATTGGCTCCTTGTTGTCTCCAGAGAAAATTATCATGTCGTCTCCCATCAGTAAACATACTAAGTGCTCTTGATAATGGTTCCCTAGTAAATAATTTAGGTGTCTTCCATTGAAGGGCCCGAATAAATGTCACCTATTTGTAGGGCCCCTAATGGCAATCCAGTTCCCTGAGAAAACCTTCTAGAGCTACGGGCTGTTTGGTTGTTGTTTCTGTTTAACCATTCTAGATCTCTGAGTCGATAAGGGATGACCAATTTGTGAGGATCAATACCATAATGTCTGAGGGCTAAATCCCTTCCTTCTCTATCAGGTCAGCCAGTTGATCTGTAGGTGTGTATACCCTAGGTGTGCCACCCAGGGATATGTGGACCCATTGAAGAGGCAGCCCACCCTGTACAAGGGCAAAAGTCATCAATGTCTTACCAGGAAGAACCCATAATTCTAAGGGTTTCAGCTGATATATGTAGTCCTCCCCTTTGAAGACATTCTTTAGTAACCCTATAAAGTTCTTCCAAACAATAAAGGATTGGATCCCCCCCAGGATGATGTTTATATATATAAACAGAGTGTGACCTGGGGCACCTGTATTGTAGGTTTTAGTAGGGCTTTTACATAGTTTTGACAAAATGTTGGACTGTTAGCCATGCTTTGTGGAAGAAAGGAAATTTTTAAACAGACCAAAAGACAGAAATGTCCTTGAGCCTGGTGGTCAGCAGTTTTCAGAGTTCTGGAAAAAACAGGTCGCTAGAGATTGAAAAACACCTCCCCTCTCAGGTCCCTGTGAGAGGGCCAGATGCCAAACCATCCAGACATCCAGACTCAGATATCAGACCAAAGTTGGTTCCAGGAATCTTCCCCCTATTCAAGGTCTCAGTCTTCAGTACATGCAGATGTCGTTTGAGTCCACTCACCCCCTCCCAATTCCCCTTTTGAGCCCACTCACCCCCTCCCAATTCCCCTCTCAAGGTCTAATATGTACAGCTATGCCTTTGTACTAACTAATATGATAGCCAATTATTTTATAACATGATGTAACCTCCCTGAGGAGGGTATAAAAAGTGTATGCTTCTTGAGCTCGGGGTCGTCTCTCCCTCTAGTGTATGGGGCAACCCCAGCGTGCTGGAATAAAATCCTCTTGCTTTGCATCAAACCTGTGTCTGTGAGTATTCTGTGGGGGGTCCACTTCCTGGTGGCCTTTGGGCTTCGGCCCTTTAGGTCTAATACCTTGAGGTAAGACTGTCCATTCATATTTATTATCAGGCATCTGATAGTAGAGGGTACAGAAAAGCCAAATTCTCATAATTCCTGTGGCTGTAATGGTATGGAGAAAAACAATCTTTAATATCTATTATTATTACATATAATCAGAGGGAATGGCAGGAATCCAGGACATTCCCCCTAAGTGGGGCACCTATTAGGGTCATCCAGCAGTGGTAGGTGTCTTTTTGGAATTGTAAAGACCTTCAAAGATCTTGAGAGACCATCCCAGCTGACTGTTTTAATCCTGTCTCATTTCCCCATAAACTTTGAGGACTCAGACTGTTCAAGGGATGTGGGGTGATGACTGCTTTTGGCTACTTCCTGTTGAATTGGGAACATGGGAGTGAAAGCAGTCTGATGTCCTCATCTATGAAGTGCTGGGATGGTCTAGAGGTCTTTGACAGATGGTTTTATTACTTTAAGATACTGCTAAAAAAGACAAAACACAGGTTAAACTTTTTAAGTTATTAATTTAGAAGGTCAATGGGATAAACCAACTAAGCTCAGCAATCTTATTGTGGGTATAGGCAAGAGTTAGCAAATAAAACCTGTTACCTCTCTTGGAATAGTCACTGTCTGATGTAAAAACCAAGAGCTAAGTTACATACTGAAGACCTTTTTTTTCTGGCAGCTGTGAATCCCTATGATTACATTTAAAACCTGTTCAACACAATGTGAAATGTCTGGACAGAACAATCTGAATTAGTCCTTTTTGGATTTTGAAAAGCAAAGTAACAAGTCTTTTTAAGATGATACACGTGGAGGACATTATTTTCTCATATGTAAAGTTCTATAGATCTCTAAGCATTATCTTGTCTTTAGGGTAGGGTCACTCCTTGGATCTAAATGGAAAGTCAATATTGATTTGATTTGTTATCGGAACTAGTCTGTCTAACACCTGGAGTTTGTTTTTTCCAGATTTAACTCTTTAAGTTTATCATTGTATTTTTTTCTTTGTCAAGCATTGAATTTAACTTTAGGCAATCTTTTAGGACGAGGGCAAGCTTAATTTTTAATTTCTAATTTTTGAGGCTCAATGTCTTTTTTTCTATAGCATGGAAGAAGCATAACAACATTTTCTTTTAACCATCATCTCTAATTTTTAATCTTTTTATGAACCTAACACTCCACAAACCTTTATAGCATACTTTAACATTTTTTAAGTAACCAACTCATAAATCTTCTATATACATTTTAATTTTTAAGTAAGATTTTTTATCCCATAAACCTTTTTTTAAACCTCTTATACATCCAAGTACCATATACATTTTTTTCTTACTTGATGGTTTCCTGCTATTTTCATATTAGTTATCCTATAAGAAATGTCCTTTAAAAGAGGCAGTAGACCTCATCTTAATAATCATTATATCTGAATTAAGTTTGTAAGACTGTAGCAGAACATAGGAGTATACCTGGAATTAGAAATCAGACTTGTCCCTAAAGAAGGAAGCTCATACATACCAGGAGAATGAAGAAATTTCAATGAATTTCTCAGAAATCAGTCTTTCTTTCTGGCTGTTAGATATGTTAGTATTACACATGGGAAAAAAGAATTTTTAAAGAATTACAAAAGTGATGTTATTAGACTCTAGGTAAACATAATACCATCTTTTGTGAAGCTTCATAAAAATCAAGATAAAACAAAATATTTTAGTCAGTATGTACTCAGGCCTTTTAATGTTATCAAGGTGATTCATTTTTAAGTGTGCACATGCATTTAAATTGGGCATGCCAAATAATGAATAGAATCAAAAACCAAAATGTGATCATAAGCACGCAATAAAATCTGAAGTGGCCATGGCTGTTATTTTGAAATATAAAACACATTTTATAGGAAATTCAGATAATCAAGCAAGTCAGAACTTTTTTTTCTTTTTTGCCTGCAGTGGGGTTTCTGATTTTCTATATCCTAACAATTACAATACATCTAAATTTCACAGCACATCAATATCAAGTTTTATATATATTTTTAGCAAGTTTAAGAAGAACCTTTAATGTCATGGATGCTAAGTGCTAAGTGGATTGCAATGATAACTTATGCTAAAGATCAAATTATATGACTTGTGGTAGCTCAGAAAGCTGACATTGCTTACTTATAATACCTGGGTAAGTTTACAAGCAAGAAATCATAAACCCGTAGACAACAGTGAAATTCCAATATCCTGTCACCAAAGAGGGGGAGAGAGAGAGAGAGAGGAAAAGAAGAGAAGACAGAAGAGGACAGAAGAGAAGAAAGGAGAGGAGAGGAGAGGAGAGGAGTGAGAGGGAAGGGGAGGAGAGAAGACAGGGGAAGAGAAGAAGGGAAGGAAAGGAAGGGAGGGGAGGAAGGGAGGGAGAGGGGAGGAGAGGAAGGCTGAGATTCCTAGTGGTGGAATACAGGCAGGTATTAGCATGCATATCTTATCAGTCCCTCTAAGAAAGTTAAAACTTTCTAAATAACCCTTTATCATCACAGGAAAAGTACAAAGAACAACAGACAGTTTTTATGGTCTCATCAGTGTGGGAGGCAGAAGCTCTCTTAAATCAATGAGTTGACAGTTTAAAACATACATCCATTGGCCTAAAAAGTGGGTCATTCATCAGAACAGAGGGTAGTAAATTTTTCTTTGTTTATCTCGATATTTAGATTTTGGGTTCTTTCCCTAACGTCTTTTTACAAGTTCTTAGCAACAAGTATAAGAGATTAGAAACAGTCTGTCCCATTGTTTCGTCAGTCCGAGTCCACACAAAAGACAACACAAAATAACATAGACAAACACAAACAGAAGCAGTTCCCACCTGCCTGCATAGAGCCCTCCTAAGCAGGGACTGAGGAATTTGTAGTCTTCCTGAGCCACCCCCCTCCGAGTTCCCCCCACTCTAGCCTGGCAGGGGCCATGCCCACGCGCAGATTTGCACAGATTCGGGAGGTTTTTGTGAAGGCATATGTGCATTGTTCTGCATGCTAGGCCCCTCCCTCTCTCTCCGCAGCATGATCGGCAAAACTGCGTCCCAAATTTAAAGCCTTGGAATCAGCCTCCCACAACTTTAAAGCCTTGGAATCAGAGATTTCCAAGACCCTATTTTTAAGCATGTATCTTAGCGTCTTGAGTGCTGGGTCTTTAGACTTAATAGTTGCGTTACCCATCTGTTAGGGTCTCACTCACTTTGAAGACCGCTTGGCCCCAAGCTCTTTGTGCCCCACATGGGGCACCAGATGTGGGGGTCCCCGGGGATCTCAGCTCCGTCCTACAGGTCGGTCCAGTGGGTCTTCCACATGGGGGATCGGGGAAAGGTGAGTGCGCTGCCCCCCCCCCCCCCCCCCCCGCTCCCAGCCCTTACTTCCCAAGGACAATCAGACACAACAGGGAGTCTAGTCAAGCAGGAACTTACTTATTGCAAGTCCATAGCCATCTTATATAGGCAGGGGAATTCCAGGGTGGGGAAATGGGCAACTAATCATCTTAAAGGTCAAGCCAGCACACAGGCTGTGTGTAGCGAAATTTCCTTAAAACATCCTGAGCTATTCCCTCCTGACTTCCTCCATCCTGAGTTGTTCAACACATCCTGAGCTCCCCCCTTCCTGACTTCCCCTGAGCTGGTCAAAACATCCTGAGCTACACTCCAGATTTCCTCCATCAAAACATCTTTGTCTTACCTTGCCAGATTATTGAGGTCACCTAGACTGAGGTCCCCACAACTGTGGATAAGAATGTTTTCCTTGCTAGATGTTTTTCATAATAAAGCTAAGTTGCCAGACTTAACTAATGTGAGGTCTTGTTTTAAATAAGGTTTTCCTAATGCTAATCTGCCTTTGATAAAGCTTTCAAGGGTAATTTTAAGGCAGTTGCTGGTAAATTGTACAGTTGCCAGTAAAATGTTGTTCATGTGCTTGCATGTTTGTGTGTTCTGTGTTTACATGTGTGGCTTGTATCTGTGGCCACTTCAATTATTTTCATTTCTGTTGCACGCTGATATAAAAATTTTGGCACACCATTTTTAAATACATGTATGCATACTTAAAAATAAGAACAAATAATTTTGATAACATCTAAGCCCTTAGCTAGTTATGTTTATATCAATTGCAGTTGTTTTTCTGATAAATTGTAAGTTTTCTTTCATGAAAAATTTTCTCTCTTGCTTTTGAGCTTTAATGGAGCTACAAGTGAAAATGCCATTGTGTTCTTAAAGGTTTTTCCATGTGTTCACAAAATAACAAAGCTACTATGATATTGCTTGATTGAACTTGCTCATTTCTCTGACTTCTTTTATAGAATTTTATCCCATCAAATCTAGCAGCTAGAAAAATATAATTTCATCAAAAGTTCATTGGAATTTATTCCTTCTCCTGGTATATATGAGTTCCCTTTCTTGGGGACAAATCTGCTTTCTAATTACATGTTCCCATGTATATGCCTGCTAAGGTGGAACAGGACTTCAAACCTGCAGGTTAGTCAGACCTCCCATTCCTTTGAAACAAAGAAGGATAAATGCTGGGCTCAGCATAATCTTTTCAGGAGATTCTAAGTGCATTTGGGTTAACTCAAATTTATGTTTCCTTTTTCCTTGCAAGATTTTGGCCTAAGTTACTTAAGGAGTTTCTCTGAGGATCCATCTGCCTTTGAGGATAAATAAACTACTAGCAGGCATGAACAAGCTGACAAACCTGAAATTCCCTTCCCAGTAGGGAAAGAAAAAAATGCTTTAAATGTGTCCTGAGCCCTGCTTTTCCTGGCCCGTAAGAGGGAAGTTCAGGATGGCCATATGCCTCCTGCCCGCCAGTATTAATGGCACCTGAAATGTTTCAAACTATCCTTTGACATATCAAAATTAACTATAGTTCAAATTATTACTGCTGTGTCCTTTGGCAAACAATTATGGGACCAGATACCTGCCTTCTTTTCGCCCATAAATTTGGTAACTTGGTTAACTTTTGGAGTTGCCCTTTTAGTGCTAATTGTCGTATTTGGATGCAAATGGAAAGCAGTGAGGACTCAGCCTTTACAACACAATCCTGCTTCATGCAGGTCATCAGGCCATCCATTCAGGCTCTGGATATTCCAAAGTCCAACAAAGGCCAATTGGAAGCCTGGCTATCCTCCATTGAAGCTATGCCTTACTAATTTACAATTGTTAGGTTTTGATTTATGAAATTCCCTTCCCCGCAAGAAAAATGAATACTGGCTTTTTGCTTAGATCTGAGGAGTGGTCCTAAGGAGGACTAATTCAGATTGTTCTGTACAAAGAATCAGATAGTTCAGATTGTTTTGGACAGGTTTTAGAATGAGACCTTCGAGATTTACAATAGCCATAGGAGAAAGATCTCCAATATATAGATTACTTACAGCTCTTGGCTTTTATACCTTGCAAGCATGTGTTCTTTACTAACTCTTGTACCCACAGTAAAACTGCTAAGCTTATTTGTTTTATCCATTATGCCTCCTCAGTTATAATGGTTTAATTCTTGTGTAGATCTTGGAGGCTCAATTTATCTGTGTTTTGTCTCTTTTAAAGGGATCTTGAAGTAATAAAGTCATCTATGCTCAGCAGGAAGTAGCTAGAGCGATTGTTGCCCCTCTTTCCTTGAGCAGTCTGGGTCCTCAGAAAGTTAAGGGGTACAATAGGCAGGTCTAGAACAGTCCATGCTGGGACAGTCTCTAAGGCCTTTGAAGGTCTTTGACATCCTTGAAGTTCATCCCCCACTGCTGGAAACACTAAGGGAACACTCTTGCTGAGGAACTAACTTGAATCCTCCCAGAGCTAAGACAGCCATCTTCCCTATGTAGAGATTATGGAGCTCTCTGCAATCAACAAACAACTTGATCTCTAGCTTCACATGGATCTAAGGGCAACTGGGTTCGGCCCCATGGAAGTTAACCAAAGAGATAAAAGCCGGCTTCCCTGGGCTTGCTTATGTGTGCAGATATACCTTGCCCTGGCAGCCATCTTAGCACTCTAGTGCTATGAGTCCATTTTTAGTTCCATGCCTGTTTTTCATGGATTCCATGAATGTTTTTTTCTAGCTGCCAGCTTCTCATGTTAGTTAATAATTTTTTGAGGTAGTTCAAAAATTCTTTTTTTTAATTTTTTTTCTACTCATACATCTTTAACAGGTACACCGGTCCCCTCCTTCCCTCCAACCTCCCACTGCCCTATGCCCCCCTCTCCTCCTCCCTCCCTCCCTATCCCCCAGTGCCTCCTGTGGACTTTCTTGCAAAAGAAGTTAGAAGGTTAAAAACATTAATGGACAAGTAAAGGTCCTACTCTGTATTGGTAACTGCAGAGGTTTTATTTTTAAAAGATTGTTTATCAAAACAAACATAGAAGTATTTTCCTATGACCACGTGCTGCATTCTTATTTCATATTTAATAATGTCCTGGTTTCTTCAAAATTTAAAAAGCTTTTATTTACTTGTGTTATACTTAAAACTATACATGTGGCTCTAAAAGATTGTAAAGTACTAAAATTAACTGAAATTTTTATAAATCATTTAATATTTTCATTTCAAAATGACATTTAAGGCTGTTTATCTTAAATCAAAAGTTTTCTTTTATATTTATTAGTTTCATGTATTTTAAAGATACAAAATTTGTAGTTGATTTATGCTAAAATAGTTAAGTAAATTGAGGGGTACAAGATCTTAGATTTCAAAGTTTACATTTTAAATGATTATATATAAATGTATTTTGTCTAAAAATCTTGCAAGTACTTGATACTTTAAAAAAAACTTAGTTTTAATGTCTGTTATGGAGGAGGAAAACTGCTTTTTAATTGTTTATATTGAATACATTTGTGTTTTTAAGAAAAAACAAATGTGATTAACTGTAGCTTGAGCCCTGTTGTGCACTGCTTAATTATATTGGGGGAAAAATCTACCATAGATGTTAGTTAAAACACTGATACAATACTAATTGATATATCATGATATAATTTATTTCTTTCAAGTTTGAAATATGTACAATTTTTCTTTTTTGGTTTTATTCTTTGATTTATGAATAGCTTTTTTTTATAGAATTCTTAATACCATATATAAAATAGTGTAGTAGAGATTGTACTGACCTTAAAAATTAGACTGTTATAACTAGTAGTATAATGGGGACAAATGAAATGGGAAAAGTTTTGAATGAGTTGTCATCATTAATGAGTATTTCTAGTTCTTTTCCAAAGAGAAAAAGTGTGGTGTCTGTCTTCTTTAACATTTTGATTTACTAGTTTTTGCTCGTGTGCCTTTAATGTTTTCAAGCCATTCCCAGCTTAAATCAAGTTACAATATTGGTTCACAGAAGTGCCATACATTTATCCTTCTGGGCGTGATGTACTGAAAAGTTAGTTTTTGTCCTTTTTCTTGTCTATCGGGTCTCTAACATTTCCAAGGCTCATGAGCAACTTATAGATACTGGGTTTGTAACCTGCTTTTAGATACTAGGTTTGTAACCAGAATCTGGAAAAACTTTAAAAGGCTTTTTGATCCCTCTTGGATTGTAATTTATGCCATCATAAGAGGAATTGCTCTTTTATTAATTATATTGCTTAAGTGTTTTCTTCAGCACATCTTTCAGCAGTGGTCCATTAACAAAACCACAGTACAGGTGCTTATGGCCCTTGAAAATCCAAGTCATGGGCCTCCTAGAGACGTGGTTTGAACTTGGATTGCAGAGATTTGTGAGGTCTTGGTCTAATCTACTATCCACATATGCTGACATGCCTTCCAGACCTCTTCTGGACAGCTTCTCTGCCTATCCCGCCCACAACCTCTTCACCTGCCCCTACTACAGCCTCTCAGCCGGCCCCTGCAATGAAGAAAACCTGTTTTTCTCTCACCTTGAGTTCCCCTTTGGGACCATGATTCCTTCACTGTGATGGTCTCATGACTGGTTAGTCAATGATGGGTAAGGCTCCAAACGAGGATGGTGACCAACCTAAGATAGGCACAGTCAGCTATATTCCAAGCAGCTGAAGAGGCTCCAGATCACCCCAGCCATCATGGTTCCCACTGAAAAAATTTATAAATAAATAAAAGGGTGAAATGTGGCACTACCAATTCAGGGAGGCCCTAGCCTGACTCCCAGCTAAGGACAAGCCTGGTCATGTACAGACATGTTCCAACAGAGGACTGTGCAGGCAGAGGGATGAACAACCAATGGGAAGCGGCTGTCTAAACTGCCCCTGCAAAGGACACTTAGTAAACCGTTAAATGACTGGTGGCTGTCCCACAGAGGAGAAATGGCAACACCTGATTGGACCCTGACCTTACATAAGCCCAAAACGCCCTTAATGACTTTGAATCAGCGGCATCTCATCCACTGCTGCTTCTCACCTGATTCCCGGGGTCTGGTGATGACCCCATCGCTGGCTCTCCGATTCGCCTCGAGGCCCTCCCCACCAATGGCTGGCCCAGCAGGGGATACAGCAACAAATTATAACCCTAAATTTCAGTGGAATTCACTCTCCAATCAAGAAACAGGCTACAAACATGGATTAGAAATCACAATGATCAATCTTTTATTTCAAGGTGCAAATCTCACGTGGAAAGATAGATACTGTATCAGAATGAAAGGATGTTCAAAGATACTCCCAAACAATGTAAAAAGGAAAAAAAGCAAGAGTCACAATTCTAGTATCTGACAAAATAGACTTCAAATGCAAAGAAATCATGAGACTGGAGTGATATTACATTTTAGTCAAAGGAACAATCCAAAAAAATGACTTCACAATTCTGAAAATAAAAGCACCCAATATAGACTCATCAACCTTTATAAAAAAAAAAAAACACTACATCTCAAACAACAAATGCACCCAAACACAGTAAGAGTAGGGAACTTCAGCACCCCACTTTCATTATTGGGTAGGTCAACAGGCAAACCATAATCTAAACAGACCTGATAGGCAAACCACAATCTAAACAGATCTGATAGACCTCTATAAAATCTTTCATCATAACACCAAGGAATATCTCTTCTTTTCAGCAGCCCATGAAATGTTCTCTAAAACTGACCACATTTTGGGCCAAAAAAAGCCTCCACATATACAGCTAAGTGGAAAATACATCCTGTGCTTTATCTAACCAGCACAGAATAAAGCTAGATATCACAGCAAGGCAAATGACAAAAAATAATCCTGAAAATTAAACACCACGATACCGAATGAGAAATAGGCTCAGAAAGAAGGCGGTGTGGACATTCCAAAATTCCTGAAAATTAATGATAATGAAAACACACCGTATCAAAGTCTCTAGGAAACACCGAATGCTGTCATAGGAGAAAAGTTTATAGTTCACAGTGTATACATAAAAAAGTAACAGTCCTGGGGAAGTTTCGTTAGAGTTCTGAGGCCCATTTTTTAATTGGGCCATTTATCTCTTTGGCGTCTAGTTTTTTAAGTTCTTTGTGCACTCTGGATAATAGAACTCTATCAGATCTGTGATTAGTGAAGATTTTCTCCCAATCTGTGGGCTGCCTTTTTGCTGGGTTTACAATTTTTTTATCTGTACAGAGTCTCTTTAATTTCACAAGATCCCATTTGGTGAGTATTGATTCTAGTGCCTGCACTACTGGATTTCTGTTCAGGAAATATTGGCCTAGCTGAATCAGCTTGTAAGTTCTCTATCCTTTTATTTTTATTTCCACCCATACAAACTTAACAGGTACATCAGTCCCCCCTCCCTCCAACTCCCTATCCCCCTGTGCCCCCTCCCCTCCCCTTTCCTACCCCATCCCCTAATGCCTCCCCTTCCCATCCCCAGAGCATCTTTTAATGTGCATGCCAAACTCTCCTCTGGGTCCTACTGTCCGATGAGGTGCAAGGACCCAGTGGCATTTCCCAAAACCCTTTCCTGTGTTCCAGTTAAGCATAGGAACACTACTGTGGCTGTCAATCCCTTGCCTCCCAGGATCCTAGTGCCTTTAGCAAATGCTAGACTTTGTGAGGTCAATAGTGTGTTGGACATTGTGCAGGCATGTCAAGTCCAAATATGATTGCTTCGCCCCTAACTTGTGTGGAGCATCTTGCATATCATTGCTCCTCCCATCCTTGTGCTCTTACTTTTGGGAATAACCCCCCATACAGCAAAAATTCACCTCAATAGCACAAACATGACCATGTTCATAAAAGTTAGTTCTCTATCCTTTCAAGTAGGGATTTTATAGTCTCTTGCCTAACATCCACATCCTTGATCATTTTAGAATTTTTTTGTGCATGGTGACAAGTATGGGTCCAGATTTAGTCTTATGCATGCAGATATCCAGTTTTACCAGCAACAATTGTTGAAGATGCTGTTCTATTTCCAATGAATTTTTTGGGTGCCTTTGTCAAAGATCAAATGGCTGTAATTGTGTGGGCTTATATTTGAGTCTTGAACCCTTATCCATTGATCGACATGTCTATTTTGGAGACAAGACCAGGCTGTTTTGCTTACTATGGATTTGTAGTATAGATGAAGGTTTGGTGTGGTGACACCTCCAGCAATGTTTTTGTCACTCAGAATTGTTTTTGCTATCCTGGGCCTTTTGTGATTCCATATTAATTTAGAGATTGTTTGGTTAATTTTCTTAAGGAATATTTATCCGGAACCAAACCAGCCAAATCTCTCCTGATCCTAAAACTCAGGGAACTTTACAGAAGAGGAGGTGGCAATAGTATAAGAGCCTAAAGATCGGGAGGACCAATGACATACAAATTACTCCATATAAGTCAGGGCTGCAACACCAGGATATAGCTACAATGTGAGGGGACCTTGTCTGACCTGCAAAATGGCTGACATGTCAACAACTCGCCAAAGTCTAGCACAGGTCACAGGGGACAAGGTTTTAGGCAGTAGGATCTTTAGAGTAAGGGAGTTAAACAACCATAGTGTTCCTATACTAGCAGGCAGTCCAAGAAGGGGCTCCAACTATGCCACTGAGTCCTGAACCCTCACTAGTGTAGACGACTCAGAAGGAAATTCAATGCCCACATACAGAGGCTCTGGAGGATGGGAGGAAGAAAGCAGGAAGCACCAAGATATGAAGGAAGGAAAGAAGGTGGGTAGGAGAGTGGGATGGGGAGACTCTTGCAGTTCCAGGCACAGCAACAGTGACAAGCAGAGCTTCTGGCGGTGGCAGCGACCCAGCCGGGGCTACTCTTGGGAAACAACAGCAGTGAGGACATTGATGCCACTAAGAAACAGAGAAACAAGCACAGAAGACACTATGCAGGAAAGATGGTGTCCCCTTTATTGTGTAGGAACAAAGATTTATATAGGGGGAGCTGGCCAATCATGCCACTAGCAAGTTCACAGGGGGCCCTTTCAGGGGCTGACCAGACCACAAGTTCTGACTGCCATTCTAAAGCACCTAGAGGCAGGGAGATTGTGTAGAGGTACTAGGAGTCTAGCTGGGAGCGGGCCAAGCCACTAGTAAGTGTGCTTAACTGGCTTGTGAACTGAGTGGCTTTTGCTCACTCTGAAACATGGCCACAGCAGTCAACCAAGCCTGGACTCTGTGCTCACCTACAGGGAACAATAGGATGGCAGGAACGGGAGAGGGAGAAGAAGGGGGTTACCTATTGAGCTTGTATAACTATGCAAAAAGTATAGTTAAAAAATGGGGGGGTATTAAGGAGGTAGCAGGAAGCAGGAGTGGATACAGTTTGCATTGGATGTTTATTGCTTGCTCCAGGGACAGTGGGCTGGCCAGAAAGCCAGAGATGCATGAACTGTATTAATCCTTGGGAAGTGTGGTCCAGGTCAAGGGAGGGGCATGTGTGAAGGCCCTGGAGGCTAGACCGTGGTCCAAATTTTGGGAGAATAAGAATGAACGGGCATGGTAGGAGCAGAGTTAGTGGGGCAAATCATATCAGAAGGGCCATACGAGGCACTTGGAGGAGTTGGTGGGTTTGTTGGAGAGAGCTAGAATCCCTGGAAGGCAGTGGGCAGAGAAAACCAAATCTAAACCCCACCTCACTGCTTCTTTCTGGTGGTGGCTTGGGAGAACAGCTGGCAGAGCTGTTCCCCAAGTTAGGAGGAGCTATCTATGCCAGGAACCCAGCTGCTTCCTACTGGGCCTGAGGTGTAGACAGGAGGCAGGCAAGACAAGACAGCATGAGACTCACTCTGCAGAAGGAAAGCATATAGGAATTGCCAACCCGTGGAGATTGTTAGCAGCTAGCAAAACTTGGGGATGAGTTGGAGATCTGGGGCACTTTGACGTTGGTGGGGAATCCGGGACCAGTAGGTATAAGAGAAAGAAGCTGGAGTTGGGGTTGCCATTTAGTGTGGAGAGGTTCTGGGTTTCAGAGAGAGGGGAAGACAGGGAAAGGGAGAAAGAAGGAAGGGTAGGGATGAACGATGAGTAGAAGAAGAGGAGGAAGAGATGAAGAAAGGTTGGGGAGGAGAAGGAGATAGAAGAAGACAAGGAGGAACAGATGGAGGATGAAAAGAGGAGAGAGGAGGAGAGGAACGAGGAAGAGAAGAAAGGAGAAGAAAAATAACAAGGGAAGAATGGAGGAGGAGAATGAGAAAAGGAGGAAGAGATGGAAATGGAGGAGGAGGAAGAGAATGATGATGATGATGATGATGAAGAGGAGGAGGAGAAGGAAGAGGAGGAGGAATAGGAAGAAACAGAGATGGATACACGTGCTCTTGAAGACACAAAGAATAGACTAACCAGGGGCTGAAGAGATAACTCATGGGATAAAGCGCTGTCTCTCAAGCAGAAGGTCCTGAATTCCCATCCCAGGTCCCACATAAAAACGCCAGGTGGAAATGTAAGTTAACTGCACTTCCGGTCCTGGAAGGCAGAGCCTGGAAAATACTAGAGCAAAGTAAAAAGGAGGAAGAAGCAAGCCAGGGTGATTCCTGAGTTCACCCTTGATCTTCCATAGGGACACACAGTGCCCTCTCTCTCTCTCTCTCTCTCTCTCTCTCTCTCTCTCTCTCTCTCTCTCTCTCTTTCTCTCTCTCTCTCTCTCACACACACACACACACACACATACACACATGCACACACACACACACACACACACACACATGAGGTAAAAAAAATGGATTATCTATG
The DNA here is from genome assembly GCA_023101885.1 of Typhlomys cinereus. Taxonomy (NCBI): domain Eukaryota; kingdom Metazoa; phylum Chordata; class Mammalia; order Rodentia; family Platacanthomyidae; genus Typhlomys; species Typhlomys cinereus. The sequence goes on along the minus strand of JALPQD010001126.1, from coordinate 4,832 downwards.
GGCAAATGGATCAATGTGAGGAGTCATGATTGGAAGAGTGCTGAATCGGTGTGAAGTCCTGGCATCCATCACCAGCATCACACACACAACTCAGAAGCACATGGTCAAAGGTTGTCCATAGCTACATGAGTTCAGAGCCAGCCTGAGCTTCCAGGAGCAGAGCAGGGTGGACTTTGAGGGTGAAAGGCCAAAAGGGAGAAATAGGCACATGGAGGGAACAGGAGCTGCCACCTGGCAGAGGGAAGGCATGACCAGAGGTGGGGGTCAAAGACATTCTGCAGGACCCTGTTTCTGATTGGCTTTACAGGTGCCCTATGAGACAGTTTGAAAGGGTTGTCTGGAGTCTAAGGAGAGGCGAACCCCAAAAAGGTCCATGGGAGAATAGACATTCCTTAGGTATTCATGGTGCAGAAAGGCCAGTGAGCAAACGTGTGTTCTGTAGATGAAACGTGTGTGTGTGTGTGTGTGTGTGTGTGTGTGTGTGTGTGTGTGTGTGTGTGGTGTCTAGTTGAAGATCCAGGGGCAGGGATACTGGGGAGCCATAGAAGGTTTGGGAGCATTCAAGTTAGCCACAGAGTCTTGTGAAACTCCTCTATCCCTCCCACCACAGGATTATCTGCACCACGATATTTGACTCCATCAAGAACTCTGGTCCTTTTTGACTACTACTTCTTCAACACGCTCCTGATAACCCTCCAGGTGTTGCACGTGTACTGGTTCTTCCTCATCTTGTGCATGCTCTGTGGTTTCATGAAATCAGGTTAGGTCGGGAGGCCCCCTGGGGTCAACTGATGGGTGTCTCTCACTCCCAGTCACAAGCCTCTGCTTGACTTTCATGACCTCTTGCCATAATGAAATATGAAAAGAAGGGGGGGTCCACACCAGATCACAGTTCTGGGGTGTGTGTGTGTGTGTGTGTGTGTGAGAGAGAGAGAGAGAGAGAGAGAGAGAGAGAGAGAGAGAGAGAGAGAGAGAGAATCCATCATGGCAGAGCAAATGCATCACATCCACAGCAAGGGTAGAAAGCCATGTGCTGTGGTTTTAATGTGATTTGTCCACATTGGACATTCCTATATTGGAATCCTTAGCCATCGCGAATCTTTGGGAAGGTCCTGATTCCTTCAGTCTGTAGTTTGCTGGAGGAAGGAATGTCACAGAGTGTGGACCTGGAGCTTGGCGAGTCACGCCCTGCTTCACCTAGTAGTCTGCTCTAGCGCCTTGCAGATGGATCTCAGCCTCCATGAGTACAGATGAGACTTGAGCTGCCTCTAGCTTCTGCTGCTCACTGTGATGGACTACATCTCCCCTGTGGAACTGTGAGCTAAATAAATCTCTCTTTTCCTCCTTAAGTTCCTTGTGCTTGAGTGTTGTCTCATAGCAAAGCGAGAAAGTGCAGTGCTGTGGGGTACATGTGCATACATGCTAGATCTCTCCATTGTTGTTTAATAACAGACATCCTACATAGGAAATAGCTTCACCCCCATAAAGGGCTGGGGGGTTCAGTAGCTCTTCTTTATTATTGTGAGACAATGCTCATACTCAAGGGAGAAGGGAAGAGTTATTTGACTTATGGTTCCAGAGAGGATCTATCTATCTATCTATCTATCTATCTATCTATCTATCTATCTATCTATCTATCTATCTATATTCCATAATGGTGGGAATTCCATAACAGAAGACTGGACTGGAGGCAGAAGCGGGAGAATGATTCAGGTCACCACAGCTATCAGGAGGCGGAGAGAGGAAGCAGGGCAGGGCTGCCAATCCTTGTTGATGTGCCTTACTCCAGCAAAGCTCTACTTCCCACATATTCTATACGCTCCCCAAATACCATCACCAGCTAATGATGCAAACCCATGAGCCTTTGTGGAGTTGGAGACAGGAGGAACTCATATTGAAACCCTGACAGCTTGGTCTTCCCACATCAATTACACAATTGAGATCATTTTCATTGGTGTGCCCAGGAGCCCAGCTGTCTAAATTCCTCAACACCCCTTGCCTTCCACATTTCTGGTACCAAAATCATCTTGGTCTTTGGATGTCATTATAAGTCCTTGGCACACACAATTTAGTGGAACAAGGGGTTTATTATGCTCATGGCTGCAGGTCATATAGTTTATTATGAGGAATTGACAGAATGGTTCATACCATATACACAGGAAGTGCTGAGAGAAGGGCATGCTTTCTAGTTTGCCAGAATAGCAAATCCAACCAGACCTGTCTCTGTCTTATCCACTTGTCCAGGGAATGATCCCCACCCACGGTGGGGTGGGTCTTTGCACATCTTTTAGATAATCTTCTATAGGTTTCCCTGGGCACCTAGGTATGTGGTTGTCAGTAACTAACCATCACATGTCCCAAGCTCCTTCTACTGCTCTGAGCTCTTCCTCCCTCTGTGTATCTACAGATGAGAAAGGATGTCCATAGCGATGTGGAAAAATCAAGCTCCAGTGATGATTTGGCTGCTCCAGAAGGTCCATAGCTGAAGAATGGGGTGGTGCAAGGGTCATGGGCAGCTACGGCCAATGGCTCCTAGAGCCTGGCAGCTGGGCACCTGGCCAATGGACATGTCTCAGCCACATAGCTGATGACTGGCAGTGAGGGGCTGCCACCAGCATCGCAGAGAGTTGTGGATGGCAGGGCTGGCAACCCTCCAGGGAAGTCCAACTCCACGGTGGGCAGAGGGCTGATGATCTGTTTCCATCCCTTCCCTGTCTTCCCGCCCCCCCTTTTGCTTACCTTTCCTTTCACCCCTCTGGGAACCTGGACAAGGGTTTGGGGGAGCAATGGGACTGTGCAACTGGCCAGAGCCCCCTCCAGGATGTGGCCTGGGGCTGCAGGGAACCCTGGCTCAAATGTCCGATAAAACTTGAAGAAAGAAGAATTCTCTTCCTGGCTTCCCTTCCACCTCCTCCTCCTTCCCTGGAGATTCAGATGCAGCCAGGCTGAAACTATTCACATACCAAGCCACTTCCTTCTACTCTGAATGAGGAGTTAGCACCAGCCCTGGCTTACAGGCAAGAAGTTATTAAGTAGGTCCTACAGCAGTAGGAAGATTGCAAGCAGGAAGGTGGAAGAGAGAGACATATCTTTTCTTGTTCACCTTTGTTGAAAGTTCATCCTTGTGTGTGTGTATGTGGGGGAGTCCTTTTTAGACCTCTTATGAACAGTGGAGTACACCCCACAGGTGCGGGGAAGTATAAGATCCCACTGGTTTCCCAGAGTGGGGTCACCGTTCAAGAAAAATCATGGTATAAGGATGTCACCACTGTCTCAGCTTAACAAATGAGAACTGAACCTTTGGGCTTGCCTGTGAAGATGTACTCATACCATGTGCCTTCAAGATGGGGTTCTGGAGTGATGCCCGACAAACCAGAAATCGCAGCCACAGCATCCTCATGTGGTCAGAGAATGTGGCCATTCCAGGAGAACGCCAGAGGAACTGAGCATTGAGATAAAGAGAAGCAGAGGCTGTTCTGGGCACTGGGGTCTCCATGAGGGACATCAGAAAAGAAGTGCTTTGGAGACACAGAACCCAAAATGGCAACTGAAATCAAACCTCCTGGCACTGGACAGACAGAGGCATGAAGTTCCCCAATAAACCTGGCCAGCATCAGATACAAAACAAGAACGTGTCTCAAAGACCAAATGGTGGGCTGGGGAGATGGTTTAATAGTTAAAATGTTTGCTGTGCAACCCAAGGAACCCGTGTTGAGATCTCTAGGTGCGAGGTAAATAAGGTGAGACAGGCATGGTGGCTTAACTATAATTCCATGCCTGGAAGTCAAAGCCTGGAAGTCCCAAGAGCAAGTTGTCTAGCCAGACCATTCCTCCTGGCAAGAGACCAAGCCTCAAAGCAGTAAATGTGGAAGAGCGATTATGGATGATCCTTGATACCCCGGAGTGCACAAGGATGCGCAATCATGTGCATGAACACCCACAACATGCATCCACCCCATGTGCAGACATGCCTACATGCTGTATCCAGCCCCAAGGGTTGGCTCTAAAAAGCTGATGAAGGGTCATAACACACGACACAGTAAAATCTGAGGTTTTAGAAAAGGGGTGCCAGGAGACATTACACCTAGCATTTAGGCAGAAAGGGAGGCCTGGAGACTTTCTTCCTGCCAACCTTTATTCTGAGACCAGTCACAACTCATGCTAATGAGGTTCCCTGTGAGTTAACAAGGGATTTTCCAAGCACTAATGCGAAGAGAGATGGCTCAGGGGTTACAGTCTTTGCCTTACAAGCAAAAGGACCTGAGTTCAGATCCCACATCAAAATGCCAGGCAGATGTGGTAGTGACTTGTAATTCCAGCCTTGGAAGAAGGGGCCTGGGAAACCCCAGAGCAAAACAAGAAAGAGGTTGAGCAATCCAGGGTGATTCCTGATGTCACACACTTGGGCCTCCACAGGCACACAGTGTACTCTCTGGTACACACACACACACACACATACACACACACACACACGCACACAATACAGAAATGTTATAGTTACTAAGCAACTTGAGGGACAAAGTGCTGACTATTTTGGCTCATGTGTCCAAAGGAGACAGAGAAGGTCATGGTTGACAGACGCAAGGTGATGGGAGTGGGTGGCTGACTGTTAGATTCCAGCCATTTTCCGAGAGAAAGAAGGAGAATGAGAAAAAAAGAGAAGTAGAAGGAGGAGAGAGAGAAAAGAGATGATAGAGAAAGAAAGAAAGAAAGCAATAGAAAAAGAAGGAAGGAATAAGGAAGGAAGGAAGAGTAAAGGAAGAAGAAAAAGAAGGAAAAGAAGGAAGGAAGGGTGGTCAGATTATAAACCTCAAGTCCCAATCCCCAGTAAC
>JALPQD010001125.1:0-92797 GCA_023101885.1 Typhlomys cinereus | reverse complement strand
CTTCCCTATACATTGGAAATATGTTAATGCATGGACCAAGTAACTATGCTTTGAGACATTCATTGCCCATTCTCTTTTAGTAACTAAGTGTCCTGCCTGCTTTTAACTTTACCTGGAGATATCAAGTCTGTTCCCATGTAACAAGGAGATGTCACTCCTGCCTTTCTTCTTTAGTTGGAATGTATACATTTAACATAATCTTGTAAAGAATTTGGCCCTGCTCTTCTTTGATTGTTTTCCTATAAATACTCATGTATGCTACAATAAAATTGGCTTAGATGATGGAGGATATCCTAGGCTCCTACACCTCCCACTTCTGTTTCCTGCGTGTAAGTCTGGGTTATGCTGGTTCATGGGTCCGGACACCAAGGTTAACTTCAGGAATCATCTTGGATTGCTTAGACCTCCTCCTTGCTTTCCTCTGGGATTTGTCAGGTTCTGCCCATGAGGGCCAGAAGTGCAAGCCACCACTGGTTGGTTCCATCTGGAATTTTTTACATGGGACCTGGGATCCGAACTCTGGAGCTTCTGCTTGCGAGACCAAGTATCAACCCTTGAGCTATCTCTCCAGTCCTGGACATCTTTTTAATGTAGTAATTATACTTAAGTGAAATATTTTTAAAGCCAGATGCCAACTAAGCGTATAAAATATCAGATTCATGAACAAGTTCTCACTGATATTGGATTCAGTAGCTCAGAGAAAAATAAATGAACACAAAGAAAATTTTCAAATACAGCTGAAAAAATTCTCACATTTCTTCAGCTGTTGTGTCCAAAGAATGATATTGAGGATAGAAACATGGATGGATGACACTTCCTCAGTAAGTCCTGCAGAATTCAATTAGTTCCAAGACTCATCCAACTTCCTCATTCTGGGATGTTGCTTCATGACGACTATAATTTTTCTCATTTCTTTTTCAAAAAACTTCATGATTGTCTGTGTGTGTGTGTGCGTGTGTGTGTGTTTGCGTGTGTGCATGCGTGTGTGTCTCAGAGGGCACCTTTTGAGCCTGCGGAGGCCCAAAGGTTACTTCAGGTATCATCCTGGATTGCTTCTACCTGCCTTTTGCTTCCCTTTGGGATTTCCCAGACTCCACCCACCATGGCTGGAAGTGCAGCCCCTCTCCTTTCCTCCTGGCACTTTTAGTTGAAACCTTCGATCTGAACTCAAGATCTTCTGCTTGCCAGGTACTGTCTTCACCCCCAAGCCATCTCTCCAGCCCAGTTTTTCTCATTTCCAACAGGCTTGGTGTGACTGGCTTCTGTTGCTTGTTCCGGCCCACAGATGAGGTGTAGTGGGTCTATTTTCTGGTCACCTCATTCACCCTAAAGTAGTTCATTTGGTCTAACAGGCTCCAAGTTTACACTATGGCCATCACCTTACCACCAGCCACATTTGGATGCTGATAATATACTTCCAGTGTATTAGTTTCCAACATAGCTTTGTGGCCAACTCTTTACTCCTAGGAGGAACTTAATCATGTTTACTTGTAACATTTGATCATTCATCTCTTCAGTGAATTATTGCTCAGGCTTAAATTTTTTTAGGGGGTCAAAAGTATCGAAGTTTACAGTTTACAAGTGTAGACTCCTCAAATGTCTTCCATCTTTTAAATACCTCCCTATATACAAAGCCAAACAAGGGCTTTAGCACATTGGACAACTTAGTTTCCTGCTTATCGACATCATGTCATAGCTGTGAGCACCTCTCCTTCATATGCCAACAATAAATTCATCAAAACCAATGACCATGCAAGTCATTAGGATCTCTGCAATAACTTCTTGATAAACTCTCCTGTGAGCATAGATCCATTCGACACACTGCATTGAACATCAAGTGCCACCATTTTAGTGCCTAGTTCTGTTACTCATGTTTATCCTTCTCTGTTCTCCTGGGTTTGCATGAGGACTTTTGTGGCAATGGCCAGATGTCCCCACTGGCTCCTGAGTCAGTCCTCCAGAGATTGACATTCCTCTTATGCATGCAGACTCATCTCATCCTTTGTACAGGCCAGCAATTAAGGGTCTTTTTCAAATGAATATAGATATTTAAATATTGAAAGATAACTAAAGGTGAGGCAGAAGAATCAGGTTACTCTCCTGGTTTTGATTCCAAACACAAGAGAACAGGATCATTAGGGTTGTTCCCTAATCAGCAACACTATCTAAGAAATGATAAAAAATTTAAGAAGTGAGATCAGGTCCAGATGAAGGGGGTACCCTGAACATGTTATTGCTTTTACATTCTCTTTGCTTGTTTGCTCATCTCTCTCTCTCTCTCTCTCTCTCTCTCTGTCTTTCTCTCTCCATTCCTCCCTGCTCTCTACCACTGTGTAGACTACTTTTCTCCACTAGGACTTGAATCCATCATGGTCAACCAATGCTTTAGTGCAGAAATAGACTCATATAGTTACAGATTGAAACCTCTCTGTGAGCTAAATCAAGCTTCCCCCATTTTCAGTGCTTTCTTTCCCATATTCGTCCCTTTGGAGGTATGGGTGTGGGGGGTTGAAAGACGACTAATACACTGAGGAAAACCTCCAATTCACATACCAGCAAAGAAAAGAAATTACTACCTACATGTTAAACTAGCCAACAAATGGCTTTGACAGTCTGTTACAAAATATTCATGAGCTGATTTAAAGAATACACACAAGGGAAAATGTGGCATATTCAAACTCTATGGATTATACCATTTGATATATTGGTTTAAAACATATGTTACATGAAATTTGTGCATACTTTCAACTGGTTTAGAATTTCATGTATGTTCTTCTGAAACTTCTGAGGATACTACCAATTATTTTAAAGGATGACATAAGAGAAATTTATCCTAGTCTTGAAAACTCTTATATGATGTATTTTTCTTTGAAAGTTGGTAATATTCATAGTTCAACTTTATGTTCAGATAGGATTTAACAGATCTTGAGCAATTCAAATCCCTCAAATAATTATTTTTTGATCCTTGTATTTCCACCATCACAGGAAGACAAGGATGTCCAGTTTTGCTAAACATAACAAATGTGTCTAAGCCATCAAGATTTGCTGCATCTGAGACATGTGAGACCAGATGACATCACCTTCCTCCAGGAGGAATCTGGAGCTCATGCTGCTGCTTCCCTTGGACTTTGTGCTGTGAGGTCAATCACTATGGGATTGGTGCTGAAATCTTGCAGACTATAAGAAGTTGCAGTATCTTCCATTCCAGACTTCTAACAGTGAGGATTAAATTTGTCCCTGAACCTCTGCCACTGCACTTTGAGGGTTTTGTGAGATGGACCTTGAAACACAGTGTGGTGAGATGGTTTAGAGCCTGTTTATTATTCATTTTTCCTGCAAGCAGTGTAAGCTTGTGTTCATCCCTGACTGGCCCAGCTGGTGCTGGAGACTGATTCTGATGCAGTAGCAAACAAGGTAGTTGGGGACAGGCTCAGCATGATGTCACCTCTACAGGCTCAAACTACCCATGGGATATTTGTAGTAGAGAAGAAACCAATGACTTTTTACTTTCTAAATTGTATATGTAAACAATGATACAAATTCCATGTGATGCATGGATTCCAGTAAAGATGAAAATTAAATATTAAATAACTCCCCCACTTTTTTCTTTTTCCTTAATATTTTCAACTATATTCTAGAAGAGAAGTCTCAGGAAATAGGGATGGCATCTTCCTGCTTTCTCACTTGTGCATGTTGATCAGGGGAATCCAGAGAAAGACCTTCTCATAACATTCTGAGAGGCAGGCACTTTTCATCTGAAGAAGCACTTATACAGATAATGTTTTTAAATAGAAGTAATTTGGAGGCAGGCTGGCTGGTCCCTTCTATGGTTATGTTATGTCTCCCTCTGCCGGCCACCTGAGGACATGCCACGAGTCCATAGAGTTGATCTGCATGCTTCTCAAGACACAATCTAATGCAGCCTTTGGATGCAGCTGCTGGTTGTCAGCACAGAGTGATATTCACACCCTTGTCCTTCTCAAGTCTTTACATCATCCTTATGCTGGAATTGCAAATATTCCCAAGTAATTTCATTGCAACATGATCTTGTTCAAGGCTTCTTTTAGGTAAATAATCAAAACCCAAGGAAAAAATGTACTAAAAGACAGAAAAGCATTAAGTCAAGTCTAAGGGGATTATCTCAGGGCATTATAAAAGCACTTAACAAAATCAAATGATCAAGGAGAGAACTGAATAATTTATTGAGTTTTGAAAAAAAAAAAGAAAGGTTACAAGAATACCTTGACCAATAAAAAATACGACTCACAGGAAAGAGGATTTTTCTGAAATGAAGAAAAAATACAATGTTGTTCAGAAATAGCAAAAATAATTAAATTTAAATTTTTTATTTCAAAACAAGTATCTAAAGAAATATTTCTGACTCCCTTCCACACCCCGCTCCCCCGCCGGGAAGCGCACGGGGTCCAGCCGGGCCTCACCATGACCTAGGTAAGCTCCGCCCGCGCCCCACCCCCCAGAACCCCAGATCAGCCCAAGGGACCCAGCTCTTACCCCACCATCCAGCCGGAGACGCGCTCAGGGCCAAGGAACGAGGAGGACCTCCCCCTATGCATGGACCCCATCCCAGCTCCCCTCCGGTTAAATAGCTCCACGCCAACGCCCCCATCCTCCCTTCCCCACCCCGCTCCACCAGCAGGGACTCGCACGCGGTCCAGCCGGGCCTTACCCAGACCTAGGTAAGCTCGGCCCGCACCCTGCCCCCCAGAACCCCAGGCCAAATAATTCAGTTTAGTGAAATTGAAAGATCTTAAGAGTTAAAACGACAATGCCAAAGTCAAAGTGCAAATCCATGAGAAGCAACACTCAAGTAAACAAATTTCCCACTGAAGGAATTAATCCCATAATGATAGACTCCAGCCAGAACAAACCAACGGAAAATGGCCAAGAAAGCCAGGATAACGACTTTCAAAATATGATCATTACCATGTTCAATACTATGAAAGAGGAAATCCTGGAGGAATTACATAATCGAATCAATTGCTTTGAAGAGCAACACAACAGACACTTGGAGGAGTTGAGAAAAACAGTGCAAGAAACAAAAAATAGAGCAGTTAAAACAGACTCAAGCAGAGTTTAAAACTGAGCTACAAGACAAGTTATCTTCAACCCAGAACTCCACAGAGAGTCTTATCAACAGAACTACCGAAGCAGAAAACAGAATTTCAGACCTTGAAGATAAAGTGGGAGTACTAACCAGCTCAATGGAAGAGGTTGTTAAAGCCAAAAAGATACTTGAGAGAAATATCCAAGAGATATGGGACACCCTGAAGAAGCCTAACATGCGTATTCATGGAATACTAGAGCAAGAATCTCAAAATACAACCCCTGAGGAAATTTTTCAAATGATCATCAAGGAAAACTTTCCTCATCTAAAAAAAGAGAGGCCCAACCATATACAAGAGGCATTCCGCACCCCAAACAGATACGACCAAAACAGAAGCACCCCACGGCAAATAATAGTTAAAACACTCCACATTCAAGATAAAGAACTGGTGCTGAGAGCTTCAAGGGAGAAAAAACAAGTCACTTTTAAAGGTAAACCTATTAAAATAACAAATGCCTTCTCAGTCGAAACAGTAAAAGCAAGAAGAGCTTGGAGAGACATATTTCAAGTATTGAATGAGCAAAAATGTCCACCCAGGCTGATTTACCCTGCAAAACTATCAGTCATGATCGAGGGAGAAAGAAAAACGTTCCAGCACAAAGACAACTTGAAGGGATACATGTCCACCAAACCAGGCCTTCAAAAAATGCTAGAAATGATACTCAAGCGTGAAGAAAAAAGCAGGCATATCCAGGAGAGCAGAAGGCAAGTATAACACCATTAAAAGCGAAGCAATATACATATAAAAACTACTAAACATAATAAATGTCTAGAATTAAAAATAGTTTCTCCATTATAACACTAAATGTTAATGGAATTAATTCACCGATCAAGAGACACAAATTACAAACTTGGATTAAAAATCACAATCCATCAATCAGCTGCCTGCAGGAAACCCATCTCACCACAAGAGATAGGCACGCTCTAAAAATAAAAGGCTTGTCAACAATTCTACAAGCTAATGGAAGCAGAAAACAGGCAGGGGTAGCCATTATGATATCAGTCAAAGTGGACTTCAAACCAAAGAAAATTATAAGAGACATGGATGGATACTACATTTTAGTCACAGGTACAATTCACCAGGAAGACTTCACAATCCTGAACATTTATGCACCCAATACGGGCCCCTCCACATTCATTAAGAAAACCCTACAGCATCTAAAGCAAGAAATCAACCCCCAAACGATAATTCTTGGGGACTTGAACACTGCCCTCTCAACATGGGATAGATAAACAGGTCAAAAGCTTAACAGAGACACTTTGGAACTTAATCAAACCCTGAATGAAATGGACCTTCCAGATCTCTATCGAACTTTTCACCCACATACCAAAGAATACACATTTTCTCAGTAGCACACGGAACTTTCTCCAAAATAGATCACATATTGGGCCACAAAACGAATCTACACATATACAAAAAAGTTGAAATTCTAACCTGTGCCCTATCAGACCACCACGGCCTAAAGCTGAACATCCACAACACAACAAACAAGAGAAACTATCCTAACTCCTGGAAACTTAACAATATGATGCTGAATGAGAACTGGATTCAGGAAGAAATTAAAAAGGAAATTCAAGATTTCTTGAAAATGAATGATAACGAAAATACAACTTACCAAAATCTCTGGGACACAATGAAAGCTGTTCTAAGAGGTAAGTTCATATCTCTTCATGCCTACATCAAAAAAATGGAAACATCAGAAATAAACAACTTAACAATGCAGCTTAAACTTTAGAGAAACTAGAGCAATCTGATACCAAAAGTAGTAGAAGAGAGGAGATTAGCAAAATAAGGGGAGAAATATCTGAAATCGAGATTAAGAAAACAACAGAAAAAATCAACCAGTCAAAAGCTGGTTCTTTGAAAAAATCAATAAGATTGATACACACCTAGCTAAATTAACCAAAAGCAAGAGAGAGAAAACCCAAATTAACAAAATTAGAAATGAACATGGAGTTATCACTACTGATACCCAAGAAATACAGAGAATTATAACATCATATTTCAAAAAGTTATACTCTGTGAAGTTTGACAACACAAAAGAGATGGATGAATTTCTTTTTTTTTTAATTTTTTTTACTATTATTTATTCAATTGTGTGTGTGTGTGCATATGTATGTGTGCGTGCATGTGTCTATGTGTGTGTAGAACTACGGATGAATCGGGAACCACCATGGACACCTCCACCTCCTTCTGCCCCGGGATTCACAGGCTCCGCCCTACCAGGACCAGAAGCGCAGGCCGCCCCCGCTTCTGCCTGGCGTCTATACGTGGGATCTGGGATCCGAACTCAGGACCTTCTGCCTGCAAGGCAGAGGCTTAACCCCTGAGCCACCTCTCCAGCCCTGAGATGGATGAATTTCTAAGTAAACACAACCTACCTAAATTGAATCAGGAAGTTGTGAATATTTAAATAGTCCTATAACATACAAGGAAATTGAAGAAGTAATCTCGAATCTTCCCACCAAAAAATGTCCTGGGCCAGATGGATTCAGCACAGAATTCTACCAGACATTTAAGGAGTTAATAACACCAATACTCCTTAAACTGTTCCCTCAAATAGCAAAGGAAGGAACATTACCAAATTCCTTCTATGAAGCTAATATCGTCTTAATCCCAAAACCTAATAAAGATTCACTTAAAAAAGAAAACTATAGGCCGATCTCTCTGATGAACACAGATGCAAAGATTCTCAACAAAGTCTTAGCAAATCGGATTGAGAAACATATCAAAAAGATCATTCATGGGGACCAAGTAGGCTTCATCCCTGGCACACAAGGTTGGTTCAACATACGCAAATCAATAAATGTAATTCATCATGTAAACCAGTCCAAAGTCCAAGACCACATGATAGATGCAGAAAAAGCCTTTGACAAAATCCAAAAGCCTTTTATGATCAAAACGCTAGAGACTGTAGGAATGAAAAGAACCTTTATCAATATAATAAAAGCTTTATACAACAAGACCACAGCAAGATTATGCTCAATGGGGAACAATTGGAAGCATTCCCACTTCGATCAGGAACTAGACAAGGCTGTCCACTCTCACCACTTCTATTCAACATTGTACTTGAAGTGTTAGCTGAAGCCATAAGACAAGAAAGGGACATAAGAGGGATTCAAATCGGCAAGGAAGAAGTCAAGCTATCCCTATTTGCAGATGACATGATCTTATACCTGAGTGATCCCAAAAACTCCACCAGGAAGCTCCTGGAACTAATTGAGAAGTTCAGCAGGGTGGCAGGATACAAAATAAATGTGCAAAAATCAGAGGCCTTCCTATATGCCCAGAATGAAAGAAGTGAAACAATCCCATTTACTATAGCCCCTAAAAAAATGAAATACCTTGGTATAAACCTAACCAAGGAGATAAAAGACCTTTACAATGAAAACTTTAAAACCCTAAAGAAATAAATAGCAGAAGACACCAGAAGGTGGAAAGACCTCCCATGTTCTTGGATTGGTAGAATCAACATTGTAAAAATGACCATCCTACCAAAGGCAATATATAAATTCAATGCTATACCAATTAAAATCCCAAAGCAATTCTTTAAAGAAGTTGACCAAACAATCTCAAAATTCATATGGCGGCACAAAAGACCCAGGATAGCAAAGACAATCCTGAGTAACAAAAATACTGCTGGAGGTATTACCATACCAAACCTTAGTCTACACTACAAATCCATAGTTATAAAAACTGCCTGGTACTGGCTCCAAAATAGACACACAGATCAATGGATAAGGGTTGAATACCCAGATATAAGCCCACAAAAATACAGCCATTTGGTCTTTGACAAAGGGGCCCAAAGAATCCAATGGAAAAAGAACAGCATCTTCAATAAATGGTGCTGGCAAAACTGGATCTCCACATGCAGAAGATTAAAGCTGGACCCATACTTGTCACCATGTACAAGACTTGATTCCAAATGGATCAAGGACCTTGATTTAAGGCCAGAGACTTTAAAAACCATAGTTGAAAGGATAGGGAAATCCCTCGAACTGATTGGGCTAGGCCAACATTTCCTAAACCGACATCCAATGGCACAATCACTGCTACCAACTCTCAACAGTTGGGATCTTGTGAAATTAAAGAGCTTCTGTTCAGGTAAAGAGATTGTAATGTGAGCTCAAAGGCAACGCACAGAATGGGAGAAAATCTTCACTTACCACATATCTGACAGAGCTCTACTGTCCAGAGTGCACAAAGAACTTAGAAAACTAAACTCCAAGGAAAACACTGGCCCAATTAAAAAATGGGCCCTGGAACTTCAAAGAAACTTTACCAGGCATGAAATTAAAATGTGTAACAAATATCTGAAAAAATGCTCCACTTCCTTAGCCATCAGGAAAATGCAAATCAAAACTTCCCTGAGATATCATCTCAACCCGGTCAGGATGGCAAAAATCCACAATACAAACAACGACAAATGCTGGAGAGGATGTGGAGAGAGGGGAACTCTCCTACATTGCTGGTGGGAATGCTGGCTTATACAGCCACTCTGGCGAGCCGTCTGGAGATTCTTAAAGAAATTAAAGATTGAAATGCCATATGACCCTGCTATCCCACTTTTGGGAATAATCCCCCATGCAGCAGAGGTTCGCCTTGATAGCACAAGCTCGACCATGTTCATAGCAGCACTGTTCACAATAGCAAAGTCATGGAATCAACTTAAATGTCCAACAGTTGACGAGTGGATAAGGAAACTGTGGTACATCTATACAATGGAGTACTACTCAGCCATCAAAAATGATGAATTACTGGAATTTGCTGGGAAATGGATGTCATTGGAAACAATTATATTAAGTGAAGTATCCCAAACCCAGAAAATTAAGCGCCTTATGTGCTCCCCAATAGGTGGCTCCTAGTACCAAGCTCACCCAGCCCACATTGAGACACTCAGAAGTAAACCTATGTAACACAGTAAATGGAAGGATTATGAACAAGTGAGATGGGGTAGGAGGGCCACACCAGAAACAAGGAGAGAGGGGACCATGTTACAGCAGAGAAAATAGGCCTCCATCAAGGTCTGCAAGTAAATAATGAGAAACCTAGTTAAGTTCACAGACGTTCTTTCCTGATCTCACCAGAAGGGGAGGACATATAGTCTAGCAGATAAAAGTAATCATTTTGCAAATGGGTGATGGACCCTCCCTCACTGAGGTTTCCTACTTTTATTACATCTACCCTTGAATGTGCTATTATAACAAGACTCCAGTTTAACAGCTTTTTGTCTCTGGCAGGGGGTGACATACAGTGCCCAGCAGGATGGAGTGAAGGGCATTGCAGGAGCAGCAAAACTGCAAAAGAAAATCAACAAACCACAATCCGGAACTTCAGAGACTCTATATCAATCACCTAGAACTAGGCCAGCCTAATCTCTCCCCATCCTGGAGCTCAGGGACATTTGCGGAAGAGGGGGCGGTAAGATTGTAAGAGCAAAAGGATGGGAGGAACAATGATTTGCAAGATTCTCAAAAATAGTTGGGGCCAAAGCAATCATAATGGGACTTTGCATTCCCTGCGCAATGTCCAGCGCACTGTTGCCCTCATAAAGTCTAGCATCTGTTAAGGGCACCAAGATCCCTGGAGGCAAGGGATTGACAGCCATAGTAGTGCTCCTATGCTTAAGGGGAACAAGAGAAAGGGCTTATGGAAATGCCACTGGGTCCTTATATGTCATCGGAGAGGAGGACCCAGTGGAGAGTCAGGCATACACAATAAAGGACTCTCTGGGAATTGGGGGGGAGGCACTGGGGGATGGGGAGGGAGAGGAGCGGGAGCAGGGGGTTCGAGGGGAGGAGGGAGGAGAGAGGGAACTGGTAAAAAATTTTAAAATGTATAATTACATTTTTAATAAAAAAATTAAAAAAAAGAAAAACCAACATAAATATTGCTGAGATTCTGCCTTCAGCTCTGCTACTGACCTGTGCAATATCTGTACCTTACACAAAAGCTATAATACCCTTAGTGTGCTCTATAGTGAAAACTCAAACATTTTAATCTGTAGGACAATGCCTGTGGGTATCTAACATACTATTCCAAAATGTCTTCTGTTCCTTGCATACTGGTGTTTGTAGAATACAACCGGGCATAACTTTCTTCACAGTTTGCTATTTATTTCTTATTCAAGATTAAGCTTTTTATCTTTTGTAAACTCCCACCCTCGGGTTTATATTTCATCCTGGGTTTCATATTTCATCCATTTACCTTTTTAAATTTATATGTGCTTTTGACTTTTATTGTGTCTTTTTTATTATGCATTTTATTTTGTCTAAATTGTACAAGCTCAATAGGCAACCCCTGTCTCTCCCTCCTCCCTCCCCTCCCCCATCATCTCCCATTACACTTCCCCCTCCTCCCTGCATCCTTCTCTTTTACTCCCTTTCTCCCAGTGCCTCCTGTGTCTACCCTCCCATCCCCCAGAGCATCCATTGGCTTTCATCATTTCTTACATAGAACTAAAGTATGTTACTTAGGAACAGGTATTACTTTTGCTTTGGAACATGAAGTTTTTTCATGCAAGTGTATAATGCACTTTTTGAGCAAAGTCTTCCATATACTGTCCCCGCTTTCTCTTTCCCCTTCCTCTAGTATCTCTAGTATCTCTAGTATTTCCCCTAGAAATAGTTCCCATTTATTTATTTATGTATGTATTTAAGACAAGTAGAGGCAATGGCAAGGCAGGGACATGCTTGGAAGTCAGAGGACAACTTTGATTAATTTTCTCTTTTCACAATGTGAGCTGGTGGTAGCCCAGTTGACATGCAGGCACCCTTACCAATAAAATCATCTCTCTGACCCTTTGTTTCTACTTCTGTATCATTCATATATGTGTATATATATATGATATATATGTATATATATCATATGTATGATTTTTTTCATAGAAATTCTGGTAGATATACTTTTAAGCATAATAAGTGTGAAATATTTTCAGAAAAGTACATAGCATAAAGTCATGTAAACTCTTTAAATATGGGAGCTATGTTGGATTTACATTCTCTACATTTTCACTGTGTTTAGATTACAAATACATATTTGAAATAAAAAAATTATTGCCTTGTATACTTGCTAAAAACTTCACAATATATTTAATGAGGTTTACTGTCCTTATGGTATGTTCTATCTCTGAGTCCCCAAATAATTTCTATCTGGCCTTAACAAAATGATGACCCAGGTGAAGTGTGCAGCCATTGCACCATCAGCCCCTGTGCTGGTCTGCCCGCCCACCAGCCCCAGAGGCTCCCACTCACCCTGCCTCTCATGTATGTCACAACAGCTGGTCCCAGCTCCTCCCACCGGCCAGCCTGAGTAGCATCCAGGCTTTGGTGGGCCATTGGGCATTGCCCCAGGTCCCAGGTAAAGTGCCCCACCAGCGTGCGACTAGCCCCTCTGCCTTTCTGCCCACCTGGGACACTCATGGTCCAGGAAGGACAAACTAATCCTCAGAATTAAAGAGAGTCGAAAGAAAATCCAAGCAAAGCCCTAGGGGACAAACGCCATACATCTGAAGTCCTCTAAAATCATCCTATCACATAGAAGAGATTCTTCATATCCAGCCCAAAGATAAACCCCTTTTTTACCATCCTGCTCCTTTCAATTATTAATCACTGTAGATTAACTTTTCCATATAACCACCCCAAACCATGTAAAACTTCAGGAACTATGCCACTCACCCTCACGTATCACCAAGGTACTAAATTGTAAAGTGCACTACCATACTAATATTCACCTCCTGTCTACTAAATCTGTCTTTATTGATGTACTAACAGTCTAATACTCACATCCAAAAAATAACAATAACAACAGACAAACATACCTAACTCCAAGGCAAACACTAGTAATAATTGCCTGAGAATACTAATACCAACTAATTCAGTTCAGTCAAAAACACACAGAAACTTAAAGGTCTTAAGAGACAAAAAAGCAATGCCCAAGTCAAACTACAGATCCATGAGAGAAAAAAAAAACCAAGAAAACAAATTTCCCACCAAAAGAATTAACCCCACA
Organism: Typhlomys cinereus; assembly: GCA_023101885.1. Classification (NCBI taxonomy): domain Eukaryota; kingdom Metazoa; phylum Chordata; class Mammalia; order Rodentia; family Platacanthomyidae; genus Typhlomys; species Typhlomys cinereus. The sequence goes on along the minus strand of JALPQD010001125.1, from coordinate 79,661 downwards.
ATGATAGATTCCAACTAGAACAAATTCACAGAAAATAGTCAAGAAAGCCAGGTCCCAAGTAATGACTTTCAAAGCATGATCATTGTCATGATCAATACTATGAAAAAGGAAATCCAGGAGGAATTAAACAACCGCATCAACCACTTTGAACAGGAACACAATAGACACTTGGAGGAGTTGAGAAAAAACGTTCAAGAAACAAAAATAGAACATAAGAACAGTTAAAACAGTCTCAAGCAGAGATTAAAATTGAACTAAAAGAAAATTGTCTTCAATCTAGAACTCAAGAGAGAGTCTTATCAGCAGAACTAACACAGTAGAAAACAGAATTTCGGATCTTGAAGACAAAGTAGAAGTACAAAGCAGCTCAATGGAAGAAGTTTCTAAAGCCAAAAAGATACTAGAGAGAAACATTCAAGCGTTATGGGACACCCTGAAGAAGCCTAACATGCGCATTCATGGAATACCAGAGCAAGAATCCCAAAATACCACACCTGAGGATATTTTTCAAATTATCATAAATGAAAACTTCCCTCACCTAAAAAATGAGAAGCCCATCCATATACAAGAGGCATTCTGCACCCCAAACCTATATGACCAAAATAGAAACTTGTCATGGCAAATAATAATCAAAACACTAAACCCTCAAGACAAAGAAATGGTGCTGAGAGCTTCAAGGGGGAAAAAGAGTAACTTTTAAAGGTAAACCTATTAAAATAACAAATGAATTCTCAATGGAAACAGTAAGAGCAAGAAGAGCTTGTAGGAGATGTACTTCAAGTATTAAATGAGCAAAAATGTCAACACAGGCTGATATACCCAGCAAAACTATCTACAATGATCAAGGAAGAAATAAAAGTTTTCCAGCACAAAGACAACCTGAAGGCTTACATGTCTCCCAAACCAGGACTTCAGAAATGCTAGAAGTGATACTCAAGCTTGAAGAAAAAAAAAAAAAAAACAAGCATATCCAGAAGGACAGAAGGGAAGTATAGTACCACCAATACCTAAAAGCCAAATAATACACTTACAAAAGCCACTAAACATAAAAAATGTCTGGAATTAAAATAATTTCTCTATTAGAACCTTAAATGTCAATGGAATTAACTCACCTATCAAGAGACACAGATTACAAACTTGGATTAAAATCCACAACCCATCAATATGCTGCCTTCAGTAAACTCATTCACCACAAAGGCAGACACATCCTAAAAACAAAAGGCTGCTCCAAAATTCTACAAGCTACTGGAACCAGGAAACAGCAGGGGTAGCTATTATGCTTTTGGACAAAGTGGATTTCAAACAAAAAAAATCATAAGAGACACAGATGGATACTGAATTTTAGTCACAGGTACAATTCATCAGGAAGACTCACAATATCTGAACATATGTGAACCTAACAGGAGCTCCTCCACCTTCATAAGTGTCACGTCCAGTGCCAACTAGGCTGATAGACAAGGTCCCAACCTGGGGAAGAACTTCAAGAAAGTACCTTCTGGAAATGGGACATGGCTTATTTTGAAATAAATAATGAAGATATGATACATATGGGAGTTTTCAGGCTTGCAACCTACTCTGTGGAATGGACAGTTGCTAAGGGCCTGAGTGGTTACTAGGGACTACTCTCCTCAGAGTTCTGCCTCTTATCTTTTTTTTAATCCATTTTTTATTATTTTATGCTTATACAAACTAATAGGTAGACCAGTTCCCTCCCTCCCTCTTCCTCCCCCCCGAATACCTGTCCCCCCCTCCCTCTCCATCCCCCTAGTGCCTCCCCCCCACCCAATTCCCAGAAGAGTCCTTTATTGTATATGCCTAACTCTCCTTTGGGTCCTCCTCTCCGATGACTGTACAAGGGACCCAGTGGCATTTCCCTGAACCCTTTCTATGTTCCCCTTAAGCATAGGATATTACTGTGGCTGTCAATCCTTGCCTCCAAGGATCTTGGTGCCTTTAGCTGAGCTAGACTTTGTGAGGTCAATAGTGTGTTGGACATTGTGCCGGGGCATGCAAAGTCCTATTATGATTGCTTCGGCACTAACTAGCATGGAGAATCTGAAATCATTGCTCCTCCCATCCTTTTGCTCTTACAATCTTACCGCCCCCTCTTCCGCAAATTTCCCTGAGCTTCAGGATGGGGGGATAGGCTGGCCTAGTTCTATGTGGTTGATATAGATAGAGTCTCTGAAGTTCTGGATTGTGGTTTATTTGTTGATTTTCTTTTACAGTTTGCTGCTCCTGCAATGCCCTTCACTCCATCCTGATGGGCACTGTATGCCACCTCCTGGTCAGAAAAAAAGCTGTTAAACTGATGTCTTGTTATAATAGGCCTCTTATCTTTGACAGACAAGTTCCTCTCTTTTTGTGATTGTGTGTGCTTCCTATCTCTGCCAGAGGAGTTCTTCCCTTTTTTGTGGATTGGGAGTTCTCCTATCTTTTCCCAGGCCTCCTTTTTTTTTCCCAAAAAAACTACCTAGGATATCACTTTCCCTTAGGTTCCTGCTTCCAGACCTTCAGAGGTCAAGTAATTGCCTTTTCTTTGTTTCCAAATATGTACTAACCTGTTTTCTTTTTTTTTTTTTTTTTTTTTTTTTTTTTTTTTTTACGGCCACTTTTTTTTTTTTTCTTTCTCTATCTGATACATTTTTTTTTTTTTTTTTTTTATTAAAAATTTAATTATACATTTTAAAATTTTTTACCAGTTCCCTCCCCCCCTCCCCTTCCCCCAGTGTCTCCCCCCCAATTCCCAGAGAGTCCTTTATTGTGTGCGCCTAACTCTCCACTGGGTCCTCCTCTCCGATGACATATAAGGACCCAGTGGCATTTCCATAAGCCCTTTCTCTTGTTCCCCTTAATCATAAGATACTACTATGGCTGTCAATCCCTTGCCTCCAGGGGTCTCGGTGCCCTTAACAGATGCTAGACTTTATGAGGGCAACAGTGCGCTGGACATTGCGCAGGGCATGCAAAGTTCCATTATGATTGCTTTGGCCCCAACTATTGTTGAGAATCTTGCAAATCGTTGCTCCTCCCATCCTTTTGCTCTTACAATCTTACCGCCCCCTCTTCCGCAAATGTCCCTGAGCTCCAGGATGGGGAGAGATTAGGCTGTCCTAGTTCTATGTGATTGATATAGAGTCTCTGAAGTTCTGGATTGTGGTTTGTTGATTTTCTTTTGCAGTTTTGCTGCTCCTGCAATTCCCTTCACTCCATTCTGCTGGGCACTGTATGCCCCCCTGGCCAGAGACAAAAAGCTGTTAAACTGGAGTCTTGTTGTAATAGCACATTCAAGGGTAGATGTAATAAGAGTAGGAAACCTCACTGAGGGCGGGGTCCATCACCCATTTGCAAATGATTACTTTTTATCTGCTAGACTATATGCCCTCCCCTTCTGGTGAGATCAGGAAAGAACGTCTGTGAACTTAACCAGGTTTCTCATTACTTACTTGCAGACCTTGATGGAGGCCTATTTTCTCTGCTGTAACATGGTCTCCTCTCTCCTTGTTTCTGGTGTGGCCCTCCTAACCCATCTCTCTTGTTCATAATCCTTGCAATTACTGTGTTACATAGGTTTACTTTTGAGTGTCCCAATGTGGGCTGGGCGAGTTTGGTACTAGGAGCCACCTATTAGGGAGTACATACGGCGCTTAATTTTCTGGGTTTGGGATACTTCACTTAATATAATTCTTTCTAATGACATCCATTTCCCAGCAAATTCCAGTAATTCATCATTTTTGATGGCTGAGTAGTACTCCATTGTATAGATGTACCACAGTTTCCTTATCCACTCGTCAACTGTTGGACATTTAGGTTGATTCCATGACTTTGCTATTGTAAACAGTGCTGCTATGAACATGGTCGAGCTTGTGCTATCGAGGCGAACCTCTGCTGCTTGGGGGGTTATTCCCAAAAGTGGGATAGCAGGGTCATATGGCATTTCAATCTTTAATTTCTTTAAGAATCTCCAGACGGCTCGCCAGAGTGGCTGTATGAGCCTGCATTCCCACCAACAATGTAGGAGAGTTCCCCTCTCCCACATCCTCTCCAGCATTTGTCGTTGTTTGTACTGTGGATTTTTGCCATCCTGACCGGGGTGAGATGATATCTCAGGGAAGTTTTGATTTGCATTTCCCTGATGGCGAAGGAAGTGGAGCATTTTTTAAGATAATTGTTAGACATTTTAATTTCATCCCTGGTAAAGTTTCTTTGAAGTTCCAGGGCCCATTTTTTAATTGGGCCAGTGTTTTCCTTGGAGTTTAATTTTCTAAGTTCTTTGTGCACTCTGGACAGTAGAGCTCTGTCAGATATGTGGTTAGTGAAGATTTTCTCCCATTCTGTGGGTTGCCTTTGAGCTCGTGGACAATCTCTTTATCTGAACAGAAGCTCTTTAATTTCACAAGATCCCAACTGTTGAGAGTTGGTAGCAGTGACTGTGCCATTGGATGTCTGTTTAGGAAGTGTTGGCCTAGCCCAATCAGCTCGAGGGAGTTCCCTATCCTTTCAACTATGGTTTTTAAAGTCTCTGGCCTGATATCAAGGTCCTTGATCCATTTGGAATTAAGTCTTGTACATGGTGACAAGTACGGGTCCAGCTTTAATCTTCTGCATGTGGAGATCCAGTTTTGCCACACCATTTGTTGAAGATGCTGTTCTTTTTCCATTGGATTCTTTGGGCCCCTTTGTCAAAGACCAAATGGCTGTAACTTTGTGGGCTTATATCTGGGTCTTCAATCCTTATCCATTGATCTGTGTGTCTATTTTGGAGCCAGTACCAGGCTGTCTTTATAACTATGGATTTGTAGTATAGACTTAGGTTTGGTATGGTAATACCTCCAGCTGTGTTTTTGTTACTCAGGATTGTTTTTGCTATCCTGGGTCTTTTGTGCCTCCATATGAACTTTGAGATTGTTTGGTCAACTTCTTTGAAGAATTGCTTTGGGATTTTGATTGGTATAGCATTGAATCTGTATATTGCCTTTGGTAGGATGGTCATTTTTACAATGTTGATTCTGCCAATCCAGGAACAAGGGAGGTCTTTCCACCTTCTGGTGTCTTCTGCAATTTCTTTCTTTAGGGTTTTAAAGTTTTCATTGTAAAGGTCTTTTACCTCCTTAGTTAGGTTTATACCAAGGTATTTCATTTTTTTAGGGGTTATAGTAAATGGCATGGTTTCTCTCAAGGCTTTTTCACTTCTTTCATTCTGGGCATATAGGAAGGCCTCTGATTTTTGCACATTTATTTTGTATCCTGCCACCCTGCTGAACTTCTCAATTAGTTCCAGGAGCTTCCTGGTGGAGTTTTTGGGATCACTCAGGTATAAGATCATGTCATCTGCAATATAGATAGCTTGACTTCTTCCTTGCCAATTTGAATCCCTCTTATGTCCCTTTCTTGTCTTATGGCTTCGGCTAAGACTTCAAGTACAATATTGAATAGAAGTGGTGAGAGTGGACAGCCTTGTCTGTTCCTGATCGAAGTGGGAATGCTTCCAATTGTTCCCCATTGAGCATAATCCTTGCTGTGGGCTTGTTGTATACAGCTTTTATTATATTGATAAAGGTTCCTTCCATTCCTACTGTCTCTAGCGTTTTGATCATAAAAGGCTGTTGGATCTTGTCAAAAGCTTTTTCTGCATCTATCGAGAGTATCATGTGGTCTTGGACTTTGGACTGGTTTACATGATGAATTACATTTATTGATTTGCGTATGTTGAACCAACCTTGTGTGCCGGGGATGAAGCCTACTTGGTCCCCATGAATGATCTTTTTAATATGTTTTTGAATCCGATTTGCTAAGACTTTGTTGAGAATCTTTGCGTCTGTGTTCATCAGGGAGATCGGCCTATAGTTTTCTTTTTTAAGTGAATCTTTATTAGGTTTTGGGATTAAAACGATATTAGCTTCATAGAAGGAATTTGGTAGTGTTCCTTCCTTTGCTATTTGATGGAACAGTTTAAGGAGTATTGGTGTTATTAACTCCTTAAATGTCTGTAGAACTCTGTGCTGAATCCATCTGGTCCAGGACATTTTTTGGTGGGAAGATTCGAGATTACTTCCTCAATTTCCTTATATGTTATAGGACTATTTAATAATTCACAACTTCCTGATTCAATTTAGGTAAGTTGTGTTTACTTAGAAATTCATCCATCTCTTTTGTGTTGTCAAACTTCACAGAGTATAAGTTTTTGAAATATGATGTTATAATTCTCTGGATTTCTTGGGTATCGTAGTGATAACTCCATGTTCATTTCTAATTTTGTTAATTTGGGTTTTCTCTCTCTTGCTTTTGGTTAGTTTAGCTAGGGGTGTATCAATCTTGTTGATTTTTTCAAAGAACCAGCTTTTGATTGTTGATTTTTTCTATCGTTTTCTTAGTCTCGATTTCAGATATTTCTCCCCTTATTTTGCTAATCTCTTCTCTTCTACTGCTTTTGGGATCAGATTGCTCTAGTTTCTCTAAAGCTTTAAGCTGCATTGTTAAGTTGTTTATTTCTGATGTTTCCATTTTTTTGACGTGGGCATTAAGAGCTATGAACTTACCTCTTAGAACAGCTTTCATTGTGTCCCAGAGATTTTGGTAAGTTGTTTTCGTTATCATTCACTTTCAGGAAATCTTGAATTTCCTTTTTAATTTCTTCCTGAATCCAGTTCTCATTCAGCATCATAGTGTTAAGTTTCCAGGAGTTAGTGTATTTTCTCTTGTTTGATGTGTTGTGGATGTCCAGCTTTAGGCCGTGGTGGTCTGATAGGGCACAGGTTAGAATTTCAACTTTCTTGTACATGTGTAGATTCATTTTGTGGCCCAATATGTGATCTATTTTGGAGAAAGTTCCGTGTGCTGCTGAGAAAAATGTGTATTCTTTGGTGCGTGGGTGAAAAGTTCGATAGAGATCTGTGAGGTCCATTTCTTTCAGGGTTTGATTAAGTTCCAAAGTGTCTCTGTTAAGCTTTTGACCTGTTGATCTATCCCATGTAGAGAGGGCGGTGTTGAAGTCCCCAAGAATTATCGTTTGGGGGTTGATTTCTTGCTTTAGACGCTGTAGGGTTTTCTTAATGAATGTGGAGGGGCCCGTATTGGGTGCATATATGTTCAGTATTGTGAAGTCTTCCTGGTGAATTGTACCTCTGACTAAAATGTAGTATCCATCCGTGTCTCTTATAATTTTTTTTGGTTTGAAATCCACTTTGTCTGATAGCATAATGGCTACCCCTGCCTGTTTTCTGCTTCCATTTGCTTGTAGAATTGTTGACCAGCCTTTTATTTTTAGAGCGTGCCTATCTTTTGTGGTGAGATGGGTTTCCTGCAGGCAGCAGATTGATGGATTGTGATTTTTAATCCAAGTTTGTAATCTGTGTCTCTTGATCGGTGAATTAAGTCCATTAACATTTAGTGTTATAATGGAGAAACTATTGTTAATTCCAGACATATTGCTTCGCTTTTAATGGTGTTATATTTGCCTTCTGTTCTCCTGGATATGCCTGTTTTTTTCTTCACGCTTGAGTATCATTTCTAGCAGTTTTTGAAGGCCTGGTTTGGTGGCCATGTATCCCTTAAAGTTGTCTTTGTGCTGGAAAATTTTTCTTTCTCCCTCGATCATGACTGATAGTTTTGCAGGGTAAATCAGCCTGGGTTGACATTTTTGCTCATTCAATACTTGAAGTATGTCTCTCCAAGCTCTTCTTGCTTTTACTGTTTCGACTGAGAAGTCATTTGTTATTTTAATAGGTTTGCCTTTAAAAGTGACTTTTTTTCTCCCTTGAAGCTCTCAGCACCAGTTCTTTATCTTGAATGTGGAGTGTTTTAACTATTATTTGCCGCGGTGTGCTTCTAGTTTGGTCGTATCTGTTTGGGGTGCGGAATGCCTCTTGTATATGAATGGGCCTCTCTTTCTTTAGATGAGGAAAGTTTTCCTTGATGATCGTTTGAAAAATTTCCTCAGGGGTGGTATTTTGAGATTCTTGCTCCGGTATTCCATGAATACGCATGTTAGGCTTCTTCAGGGTGTCCCATATCTCTTGGATATTTCTCTCAAGTATCTTTTTGGCTTTAACAACCTCTTCCATTGAGCTGGCTAGTACTCCCACTTTATCTTCAAGGTCTGAAATTCTGTTTTCTGCTTCATTAGTTCTGTTGATAAGACTCTCTGTGGCGTTCTGGGTTGAAGATAACTTGTCTTTTAGCTCAGTTTTAAACTCTGCTTGAGTTTGTTTTAACTGTTCTATGCCACTTTTTGTTTCTTGCACTGTTTTTCTCAACTCCTCCAGATGTCTGTTGTGTTCCTCTTCAAAGCGATTGATTCGATTATGTAATTCCTCCCGGATTTCCTCTTTCATAGTATTGAACATGGTAATGATCATATTTTGAAAGTCGTTATCCTGGGTCAGGCTTTCTTGGCCTTTTTCCGCGGGTTTGTTCTTTTGGAGTCTAACATTATGGGATTAATTTCTTCAGTGGGAGATTTGTTTACTTGAGTGTTGCTTCTCATGGATTTGCACTTTGACTTTGGCATTGTCATTTTAACTCTTAAGATCTCTCAATTTCACTAAACTGAATTATTTGGCCTGGGGTACTGGTGGGCGGGGCCTGAACGGGGACTTACCTAGGGAGCGGGGTGAGGCCCGGGTGGACCGCGTGCGTGTCCCGACTGGCGGAGCGGGGTGGGGCGAAAAGGGAGGATGGGCGCAGGGGGAGGTGCTCCTCGTTCCCTGGGCCCCCGCGCGGCTCCGGCTGGATGGCGGGAGTCGGAGCCGGGTCCCCGTGGGCTGACCTGGGGTCCTAGAGCGCGCGTTGAGGCCCGGCTGGATCTCGCCTACGCGTCCCGACCGGCGGAGCGGGGGTGGGGCGAAAGAGGGAGGCTGCGCGCGTCGGCGTGGAGCTATTTAACCCGAGGGCAGCTGGGGCGGGGCCCGGGCGCAGGGGAGGTGCTCCTCGTTCCCTGGGCCCCCGCGCGGCTCCGGCTGGATGGCGGGAGTCGGAGCCGGGTCCCCGTGGGCTGACCTGGGGTCCTAGAGCGCGCGTTGAGGCCCGGCTGGATCTGGCCTACGCGTCCGGACCGGGAGCGGGGGTGGGGCGAAAGAGGGAGGCTGCGCGCGTCGGCGTGGAGCTATTTAACCCGAGGGCAGCTGGGGCGGGGCCCGGGCGCAGGGGAGGTGCTCCTCGTTCCCTGGGCCCGCGCGGCTCCGGCTGGATGGCGGGAGTCGGAGCCGGGTCCCCGTGGGCTGACCTGGGGTCCTAGAGCGCGCGTTGAGGCCCGGCTGGATCTCGCCTACGCGTCCGGACCGGCGCGGGGGGTGGGGGGCGAAAGAGGGAGGCTGCGCGCGTCGGCGTGGAGCTATTTAACCCGAGGGCAGCTGGGGCGGGGCCCGGGCGCAGGGGGAGGTGCTCCTCGTTCCCTGGGCCCCCGCGCGGCTCCGGCTGGATGGCGGGAGTCGGAGCCGGGTCCCCGTGGGCTGACCTGGGGTCCTAGAGCGCGCGTTGAGGCCCGGCTGGATCTCGCCTACGCGTCCCGACCCTGTTTTTAACTTTAAATTAAAATTCTAACTACAAATTTTATGTCCAACCATACACAGTAAACAGGCTTGTTAGCCAGAATATATACACTAATTGTAAAGAAAGTAGAGAATAATTTCAAGAGTCCTAAAACATAGATAGATAGAATTCCCCAAAAATATGACTATTGGGATAATTAATTCAGAAATTCTGCTTATATGAGACTATGCCATCTGTTCACTAAAATTAGTATACAACTTTCTTATAAAACACATAGTAATAGAAAATATAATAATTCCTAAAATTAACACAGAACTATTTCTTATAGAGCACATGAGTTAATAAAAAGAATAAATAAAAAATAAATTCTAATGTAGTTCTTACCATTATAACCTATAGGCCAACTTATATGATAACAGCCAGAATCTAATATCCTCAAAAGAAAATGTAATGTATAATATATGCCCCCTCCAACAGCTTCACCTTTACCATTTACAAAAATAATATAATTATAACACAAATTAATAAGGAGATCAATCTCAGTGTATTTTAACTAAACCTCAAATGAAGTCTTTGTTAAATACGATACAGACTTAGACCCTGTGACTGTTTGGTGAGATATTGTAAGATAGATAAATTTTAGAGAGACTGGGAAAAACCTGTTGGAGGGCTGAGAAAAAACCTGTTAAGATGTGATAAGGATTGTTTGTATCTCACCCTTAAACAATGAGTTAAATACTTAAAGAATGTTTATCCTAAAGGTGATTCCTTGATTAGAAAGATACATGTCTGTTTGCAGGTGCAGCATTCTCTGCCCCAAAATTTTATAGCATAAAAGCTGTTAGGATATTCCAATAAACTGGATTCCAATTCACCCAGCCCAGAGAGTTGTGTGTGTATCTGTTTCTCATTTGCTGAAGCCTTGCCCACCTTGTCAAAGGGAGCCCTGTATTCAAGGTTGCAGTGCTTGGACTGCAACAATTAAGCAAACCTTTCAGCATCTAAAGCAAGAAATCGACCCCAAAACGATAATTCTTGGGGATTTCAACACTACCCTCTCAACATGGGATAGATCAACAGATCAAAAACTTAACAGAAACACATTAGGACTTAATCAAACTGAACGGATGTTACAGATTTCTATCAAACTTTTCATCCATGCACCAAAGAATACACATTTTTCTCAGCAGCAAACAGAACTGTATCCAAAACAGACCACATATTGGGCCACAAAACAAGTTGAAAGTTAAAATTCTAGCTTGTACCCTATCAGACCATCATGGTCACAAGCTTGATATCTGCAACACAACAAACAACAGAAAATACACTAACTCCTGGAAACTAAACACTATGATACTGAATGAGAATTGAATTTAGGAAGAAATTACAAAGGAAATTCAAGTTTTCCTGAAAGTGAACGATAATGAAAATACCACTTATCAAAATCTTTGGGACACAATGAAACTGTCCTAAGAGGTAAGTTCATAGCTCTTAATGCCTACATAAAAATAAAAAACATCACAAATAAATGATTTAACAATGCAGCTTAAAGCTTTAAAGAAACAAGAGCAATCTGACCCCAAAAGCAGTAGAAGACAGGAGATTAGCAAAATCAGGGAAAAATATCCAAAACTGAGATAAGGAAAATGATAGAAAATCAACCAGTCAAAAAGTTGGTTCTTTGAAAAAATCAATAAGACAGATACACTAACCTTTTATGATCAAAACCCTAGAGACAGTTGGAATGGAAAGAACCTTTATCAATATAATAAAAGCTGTGTACAACAAGCCGACAGCAAGGATTATATTCAATGGGGAAAACCTTTTTTTATTTATTTTTTCCACTCATACAAACTTCATAGGTACCCCATTCCCCTTTCTCCCTCTACCCCTCCCTAAATCCCCCTTTCTCTCTCCTCTTTACCCCTTCCTTTCCCCCTCCTTTCCTTTCACCCAGTGCCCCCTTCCCCCCCCCCATTTCTTATTCCATGATACCAGGAACACTGACATTGAAAACATTCTCATGATCTCCTTAAGTTCAGTGCTTTCACATTTTAAAAATTTGAGTAAGGGCATTTTTATGATTCAGGCAAATAAGCAGAAATCTCTACAGATATTCTGAGTGATGATTTTTTAAAAAGAAAGATAATGGAATCTGTGTCATAGCTATTGAATGGTTTATGAGCTGCTGTTGTTTGAATTTGAAATGTACCCAGATTCATATTTTCACTTCCCACCTTTTGAAACTGTTAAGATAAGTTCTGGAAAATCTGAGGGTGTTTCCTGGATGGAGGTCTTTGTTAAGGGGATAGGTATACAGGACTATATTATGTGCATATGGTCTTTTCTGTTCCTACTCTTTGGTTCCATGATCATCGTGTTAATTGAGGGGTCCCAGTGTTTTCTAAGTGAAGGGTTTAGTTTAAAGGCAACAGGTTCATGGGTTGTATTACCTGTGGCCATTTCTTTATTTAATTGAGGGACTCCAGTTTCCTAGGCAAAGGATCTAGTTCACATAGGACAGGTTCATAGGATCTATTACCTGTGGCCATTTCTTTATTTAACTGAGGGACTCCAGAGTTTCCTAGGTGAAGGATTTATTTCAGATAGGACAGATTCATGGGATCTATTATCTGTGGTAATTTCTGCTCTTCCTCTTTGGTTCCATGATCATTAATTAGGTGCACCAACATGCTTTCCCAGTCATGATGGAAAGGAATAACTGAAAACATGAGCTACAATAAATCTACCCTTCTTAAATTTTTCTATGAATTATTTTGGTAGCCACAATGCAATCTGTTAGTTCCTGGTATATGACTCTAGAAATAGGGGATTTTTTGGATTTTCTTCATAAAACAAGTATTTCTAAGGTAGAGTTTTAGACATCTATAGTAAACCTGTTTGAAAACATTTACAGGAAATCTAGGGCTGGTGTCTTGATTATCTTTGCTCCTTGTAAGAGTACTAGTGATTCTTTAATTCTTAACTCTGCCACTGTTTGCATCTTTAATCAGATGCTTGGAGATATTGTGTCCTCTTTTGCCTTCATGTGTTATGACAGGAACCCAAGTTGAGGACATTAAAGCAGAAAACTTGGTACCTTAAATATACAGTTCAGAAGCACTGGTGATAAGAAGATGCAGCAATAGGATCCTTATTAAGTCACATTTTGAGCAATAGGAAAACAGCATGCTATACTGACTTATTCCTTATTGTATAAATGCTCTGGTGTTCCAAATTTATGTATGGTAAACTGCAAATTTGCATTCAGAAGAAGCTACCACATAAGTAGCTTTTGTTGGAGAATTCTGGACTTTTAGCAATAATCCATTTTCTTATATGGTTTCCTACACAATTACTACATTAGGGTCTGTCCTGTGAGACTTGGGAGTCAGAATAGAAGAAAGCAAAGCTATCAGTATCTGCAGACAGATATGTAGATAAATGTAAGGACTATGTGAGGCTACTGGGACAGGTCTCAGGAGCAAGTTTAGGCAGCCAGTACTTTAGCAGATAAGCACTGACTTCAAGGTAAGGAGTAGCCCTTATTTCTGATATCAGTTTTCCTTGATTATATGATATCAGCTTTTTACCAGATATTGGCTGAAGCATATATCCCAAATAGACAGATCTCTCTATTGAAGCAAGCAAGACTGTTTCTCATATCTATAATGATTTCTATTTGCTGTATGAACCCAAGTGATTATATAACCCAAAACCTAAAGTGTAGTAACAATTGTACTTAATGAAATCAAAAGGAGAATGTTAATTTCTGTGCTATTAAGATCATAGAAAATAACAAAGAATTGGAATGCACAGAGATAGTCTGACCCTTTCGAGTGCTTCCAAAATCTAGCTGCATCTAGCTGCATCTGAGAAACACTGAGCAGATGTAGTTGATGTAGGACACACCAACATTATACTTCTGCTTCTCTGGGTAGTTTATGTTATGACTTGAATCACTGTAGGAGGGTACTCCAATACTGGTGACAGGTAATAGATCAGTGTGGGACAGGAGTAATTTGCAACATCTTCAGACATCAAATTGATGATTGTCAGAGTGAAATCTGTTCAAGATTCACTGCCACTGAACCTTGATGGGACCTCAGATTACAAACTAGATGTATCATAGATCAAGTACTTAGTTAGCTAAGCTTGCCTGGTTACTGGTGGTACCAAGCTAACAAGTTGCTAGTTCCTCACTATCCCTACAAGAGATGGTGACTCTGTCTCCTAGAGATACTAACAGGGGGATGAAGTTTGGGTCATCTGATTGTCACAACTGGTTGCTGGTAAAAGGCACAAAACAAATATTCATAGGATTAAGCATGTTGTGAAAGAAATGACTGAAATAACCAGGGATCAGTAACCACCCTGGGAAGCAAGTTTCTACACCTGTCCTTCCTTACCTGGGAGGCAGAGCAGCAGGAACCCCAAGAACTGAATGGGGATCCCCACGTCCATGGCATACAAGTGTCTGTTACATGAGGCTTGGTCACCTTAAGTCCTCAGGCAGTGTGTTATTCTCTGAGCACATGCAAATCATCAGAGGACTGGGCACAGCTGCAAGGCTGGCTCTTCTCAGTTATTAAGCAGGGACCCCTAGTCCTCAGGTGTTCCGATTCAGAACAGTAAATATATATATTTGTAGAAAAATGTGTTTTTCTCTCGGGTATAAAAAGAATTAGCTTTGTTCTTAGAATAAAATGCTGTCTTGAACAATTCTTATTCAGAACAGGCTTTCCTTACCAATGGTCCATCTATGGCAAATGTTCACCCTGGCACAACCTAAGATGTGCAAGGAAGTATACATGCTCTTCACATTGTTTTCTGTCAATATTATCAATGACTGATTTTCTTTTTTGGCTCCATTTCTGTAATATACTCATTTAATAGGGAATGAGCAATAGTAACTGTCAGAAATAAATCAAGGAGGAAAGGCAGGATCTACCTTCACTAAGCTGCATTGTCAGCTAAGCAGATTTCCTTAGTCCATTTAAGATTGCACTTTGTGGGCACATCCATAAATGCCAGTCAAAGTTAGGGATTTCTCTCTCCCTCCTTCTTATGGAGGAAGATGAGCTGGCTTCCTGTTCATGACTAAACATGTCCCATTCTGATATTCTCTGCAGATGCTTCTGCTCTCTGTCTAGTCTTTATCCAAGCCACTGTATTTAGAAATGGAAGTTCCCTAAATTCTGTCACTTGTTCAAACTCAAGTCTCTTTTTAGTTCTCTGGATCTATGTCCCCACTGTTTCAAACTCTTCCTGCTCTTAGCAGAACAAAGTTCTCAGTGGTTATGGTTAGGATGGGGCCTGAGCAAAGTGAACAAAGAAACATGTAGTAGTGAAAGTAGAAATTCTTCATGGGAAATTGCAACCACAGTGGGTTTCAGAGAACAATCAGGTTAGGGAGGTCTCAGAAGTCTCATCTGAAGGCATGGGAACCAGTACCAGAGTTTATTCCATGTTTTCTCTGCTCTGTACCTTACAGCATCTGTAGCCAGGAAAGCTTGGAGTTCCTTGTTTATGGTCATATAGATTTCCAACCTCTTCTCAGGACATTTTTATTAATCCCCTGACTCTCAACCACTGAGTTTAGCCACAAATAACTGCAGTTGTGTAATGAACTCTGTGAGGGATGCTTTGCAGAGAAGGATTTAGTGAAAATCTTTCCAAAGTATTATACATCAGCAAAAGACTGGTACTCAAAATGTATAAAGAACTCATGAACTCACTAAGTAAGTAAATGATGTATGTAGAAATTAAGACACATTATTCAGTGAGAAAGACAATTTAAAAACCTTTATTATTCCAATCATGTTTTTCCAACTCTGGGACATTCTATGATATCAGTCACAATGTCTCTGGCAGGTTTGATAAACAGACAAATGACCAGATTTTTAGGGTAGTGAAACTACAGTGACAGTATCATTGCAAATTTCTACAAATCCATGGGTTGTGTTGTACAAAGATAGTGAGTCCTCTACTCTGAACACAAATGGAGACTAGCAGGAGTTCATCATCTATTGGAAGAAATGCAGTACTGTGGTGGGAGGCACAATAGGAAAAACTTAAGTAAATGTGTAAAATAGGCCATTTTAGTTAACTAAAAACATTTAACATCTAAAAGGTGTAAGAATAAAGTTTTATTTTACCCACTGAAAGAATTAAAAGATTGGATGTAACAGTAGCTGAGAGTCGGTCCTTGTAAGGCAGTGGAACTTTCAAGAAATTGGCTTTAACAGTAGGAGCAAACCTGAATAATTATCATATTTCCTCTCAATATTCCAAAAGGGTCTTCTCTGAGCTAGACCATTAAATTAGGAGAGGCACTGCCCTGTCTGTCATTCAACTACTTAAGGCAGGATTAGAAGAGCTATACTTCCATGAGTCTGTAAGGTCTTTGGAATTCCCAAAGGAATTCCCCACTGCTGGAATTACCCTGGAAGAACATCCCTACTGAGGAACTGACTCCAGTTCTCCCTGAGATAAGAGTGCCAGCTTCCCTATGTAAGGATTATGGAGTTGAACCCTCCATATCCAACAAACAACTTGGTCTCTAGCCCTACATGGTCCCAGGAGCAACTGAGTTGGGCCCCAATGTGAACTAACCAATGCCTAGATGTACAAATATAGCTGACCCTGGCAGCCATCTTTGGAGCTTTAGCCCCTCAAGGCATTAGTGCTGTGAGTCTGTTCCTTGCCTGCTTCTCATGAATTCCATGCCTGGGGTCCATGAGTTCTCAAGGGCACCTGCCGCTCATGGCAATGGCATTCTGCATTTGGAGTCCATGAGTTCCAGATTTTCTTTCCTCAAATAAACTCTACCTTAATCCTCTGCATATGTTCTACTTTCAATCTTCAACTCTGGAAAACAAGAACCTGCAACATGGGGAAGGTCATTCCTGAAACATTTGTTGAAACTGTTCCCATATTATTTGGAACCACGAAGGGATATTTGACAAACAGAGGAAAGACTGTTTCTGTATCATATTGACATTTCCAAGGTTTCTTCTACTCAACCCTCTTAAATCTCATCCCCGTGTGTATCTGAAAAGCACATCTGTGGTCAGGTGAATGGTAATGCAGTTGGTGACGCAGGGCACACAGCCCTCTCTACGGACTATGTTGCCATCTAGTCCATAAAGGGAAATTCAAACTTTCTTAAGGTGACAGGAGGATGAATGCAGCACTGTGGCTTAAACATCTGAGCAACCTGCCAAAGTAACAGGTAACAAGTTCCTACAGACTCAATGACCTTGGAGTTGAAGGCTGAGAAAGAAGAGGGTACACCTTGTTCCCTACATGGGAGCAGAACCTGCCCCAGGCCATCTGTGGACCATCTACTGCCAAGCAGAGCCCCAGACTCCAGCCCAGCCTTTGAACTTCTGAATCTGAAAGCACCAATTACATAGGATGAAGTAAGATATTCCAGAGAACAAATTTGAGTTGTAAAACAAACTGCCACAAACTGCTTCTCTCCTCTGATTTGACCTGGAAACCATTGCCTTAGTAGAATGCAAGGGAACCACAGAGAAATACCACAGAGATAGTGCATGTGCATCTTCTAGAGTTGTTGAGCTTGGAATAAATCGTAGCTAATTGCATTTGTTTTAAATTTGTATTAATTTTGGGTGGGGAAGCCAACTTTTTAAGATGTACTTTAGAGAGGGAAAATGCTTTTCTTATGGATTTCCCCTTTTTTATTGCCTTTTTTGTTTCATGTGTGTAGGTATGGATATATATATATATATATATATATGTGTGTGTGTGTGTGTGTGTGTGTGTGTGTGTGTGTGGTGAGGTGAGGGTATAGAAGAGGACACTGTGTGTGCCTATGTAGCTTTATCCTTGATTGCTCCACGTCCTTGTTGCTTTGCTCTGGGGTTTCAAAGCCTCCACCCTCCAGGGACAGAAGTGTAGGCTGTTGCCATTTCCACCAGGCCATATTTACTTTGGGATCTGGGATCTGAACTGAGGTCCTTTTGCTTGTAAGGTAAAGGCTTTGTCACCTGAATATAAAAAATCTGTGCAGGACAGAAGTGAGTAGCCAGCAAGAACTCATAGGATCTTATGCTGACATTTTTGCTTTGGCATGAAAAGAGGAACCTATTCTGTAAGCAAACCTGCCCTGCTTTGACTATTGTGGACATCTGGGGAGTCTGGGCTCTGTGGAGAGTTTCTGCTGATTTGCATGCAGCTAGAGACCAACACATTGTTCTCATGACTTATTAATAGGCGTGGGATACCTAGTACAGATATCAGTCACACTCAGGCACAGCATAGACATGAGGTTCCTCACTCAGTTCCTGGGTCTCCTGCTGCTCTGGCTTTCAGGTAAATAAAGACTCCATTAGAAAACTTTGAAGTTCAATATGGTAAGAACTGTGCAGATTTTTACAGAAGGCACGTTAAGCAACATGGCTTCACACCTAGTATATTTTCTATGGTTTTTGGTTTTACTCAGGTGTGACAGGTGACATCCAGATGACCCAGACCCCATCCTCTTTGTCTGTGTCTCCGGGAGACACAGTCAGCATCAGTTGCCGGGCCAGTCAGGATATCGGTAGCTACTTAGCTTGGTACCAGCAGAAACCAGGGGAAGCTACTAAGCTCCTGATCTATTATGCAACTAAATTGCAAACTGGGATTCCACCAAGGTTCAGTGGCAGTGGATCTGGGAGAGATTACACCCTCACCATCAGCAACCTGGAACCTGAAGACATCGCCACTTACTACTGTCAACAGTGTAATAGCTACCCTCCACAGTGATTTAAGCCATAACATAAACCCCACAGGAAGCAGAAGCATGAGACTGAGAGGCTACAAATGCTGCTCCTGGTGCCCCCATCTGCTAATGTGTTTGCTTTGACAGCCAGGCCTTGAAGGTTACTGGGGGGGTTGGGTAAAACAGTGAGGATCCTCTGGCCTTACTTAACTTTTTTTCTCCAAGATACTAGGAACACTGGCATGGAAAACATACCCATGATCTCCTTAAGGTCAGTGCTTTTCACCTTTAAATAATTTGAGTCATGGCATCTGTAAGATTCATACAGATAAGCAGAAACCTCTTAGTAGATATTCAAGTGATGATTTTTAAAAAGAAAGATATGGAATGCAGCATAGCTTGTTAATGGTTTGAGTTGCTATGGTGTTGATTTTAAAATATCCTCTAAGACTCATATTTTTAATTTCCAACCTTTTGAACTTGTTAAGGAAGTTCTGGCAAACTGAGGGGTATTTTCGGGAATAGGTTCATAGGGGTGATATTATGTGCAATTGTCTTTTTGGTTCGCTCTTGGTTTCCATGAGGGGCCCAGTGGTTTCTAGGTGAAGGGTTTAGTTTAAAGGCAACAAGTTCATGGGAAGATTAACTGTGGCCATTTCTTTATTTAAAATTGAGGGACTCCAGAGTTCCTAGGTGGAGGATTTCTAGGCGATAGGAAACGTTCATGGGATATATTACTCTGTGGCCTTTCTGCTGTTGCCTCTTTGGTCCATGATCATGAGTTGAGGTGCTCAACATGCCTTCCCAGTCATGATGGAAAGGAATAACTGCAACCATGGAACCCATAAAAACCGACCCTCTTAAATTTTCTACGAATTATTTTGTAATCCAAACACATCTCTTGGTTCCAGAAATATTCTCTAGAAATAGGGGTTGTCTGGGTTTCTTATCAAAACGTCATAACGGTGAATCTTAACATCTGATAAACCTGTGAAGATATTATCTAGGAAATCTAGGGTCCTTGATTATCTTTATCCCTTGTAAGACAGTACTGTGATTCTTAATCCTTAACCTCTCGACCCTCTGCCTCTTTAATCAGATGCATGGAGATACTTGGATTCTCTTTCCTCATGTGTTATGACAGGCCCCCTAAGTGAGGACATAAAGCAGAAAAATTGGTACCTGAAATGTAGCAGTTCAGAAAACACAGTAATAAGGAGAGGCAGCAAAGGTAGCCTATCAGAAGTCAAGGATCCCGTATTAATTCACATTGGTGAGCCAATAGGGAGAACAGCATTACTATGTAGAAAGCATGTTATACTGACTTATTCCTTGTTATATTAATTGTCGCTGTTCCAAATTCCTGCATGGTAAACTACTTTAATTTGCATTCAGAAGAGCTACCAGACAGTTAGCTGTGCTGGGAGCAATCTGACTTTACCAACTAACTCCATTTTCTTATATGGTTTCCTACACAATTAACTACATTAGGCTGTCCTGCGATTTGTGAGTCAGAAAAAAGAAAGCCAATGCTATCAGCGCCTGCAGACAGATATGTCGTATAGATGTAAGGGACTATGTGCGGCTACTGGGACAGGTCTGCAGAACAAGTTTAGCGAGCCAGTACTTAGCAGATAAAGCACTGACTTCAAAGTAAGTATAGCCCTTATTTCTGATATTCAGTTTTCCTTCATTGTATGAAACGCTTACCTTACCAGATATTGCTGAGCATATATCATCAAATGAACAGAAAACAACTGTTTCTCAATCTATTAATGGATTTGCTATTTGCTGTATGAACCCAAGTGATATATATAACCGCAAACCCTAAAGTGTATAACAATATACTTAATGAAACAAAGGAGGAATGAAAATTTTCTGTGCCACTGAGATGAGAAAATACAAGAATTGGAATGCACAGAGATATCCTGGCCCTTTCTAGTGGCTTTTCCAAAGTGTAGCTGCAGGAGGTTACTCCATACTGGTGACATAGTAATTTGCCGACTGCAAGTTAACAGATCGTCAATTTAAATCTGTTCTAGATTCACTGCTAAGAACCTTGATGAGACTCGGGTTGCAAACTAGATGCACATAGATCCAGGAGCTTAGTTAGCTAAGCTAACCAGTTTACGAATGTCCTTGCTAGCCCTACAAAAAATGGTGGACTCGTCTTCTAGAAAAGCAACAGGGAGGACGAGAGGCTGGGTCATCTGAGATGTCACAACACGCTCTGTCATCAAAGGAACAAAAATATTCACGAGATTAAGCCTGTTGCCAAACAGAAATGACTGAAAATAACCAGGGATGAGTGGACCACACTCGGAACAAGTTCTACATCTGTCTTTCTTACCTGGGAAGACAGAGCAGCAGGACCCCAAACCTGAATGGGGATTCTAATGTCCATGGCATACAAATGTCTGTTAGATGAGGCTTTGGCACCTTAAGTCCTCAGGGCAGTGGGTTATGCTTTGGGCACATGCAAATCATCAGGGGGCTGGGCACAACTGCAAGGCTGGCTCATCTCAGTTATTAAACAGACCTCTAGTCTCCAGGTGTTCTGTTCAAAACAGTGATATGCATGATCTTTCATACAAGAGAAATGTGTTTTTTCTCCATAGATAACAAGAATTATCTTTGTTCTGAGAATAGATGTGTCTCAACAATTTCTCACGTCAAGGCAGGCATGTCCTTACGACTACATCTATGGCACATGTTTGTTCATTGTGGCACATCTAGACATGCATTTCTGTACCATTCCATTGTAAAAGGGAATTAACAATAGTTAATCACAGCTGCTTTGCAGCTGTGTCTGTCCTTGTCCATTTAAGATGCACTGTTGGGGGGGGGGGAAAGGGGGGGGATCATCCCCACCCCGTGTTTTTCATGGTGGAAGTTAAACTACGCCTCCTTCATTACTACACATGTCGCATTCTAAAATTCTCTGCAGATGCCTCAGATTATTGCTTCGCTCTTGTGTTGAGTCTTTAGCTACAGACCCTGTATAAGAAATGGAAGGTCTCTATTTCCAATCACTCATGCAATCACTGCAAATCTCTTTTTTAGTTCTGTAAAAGCTGCTGCCTCTAGCAGAACAATGTCTTCAGTGGATATGTTTAGGCTGGGGCCTGGCAATGTGGCAAAGAAACATGTAGGAGTGAAAGTGGAAGTCTTCGTGAGAAATTGCAACCCAGCGGGTTTCAGAGGCATAGCGCACAAGGTTGATGTGGTACTGATTGGGCCAGAATAGTCTTGCTAAATAGACATAGACAGAGGTTCTAGGTGCAGGCCTATCCTCAGAAGAGGCAGGACACTGATACAGGCATTCACAGGAGTTGGTATAATTGTGGCTGTGGTGGACCAAACATGATTTGCAAGTGTATTCCGGAGATGGATGACAGATAGAGACTTGTTTTCAACAGGTGTGTTGATCAATAATAAATTAAGTGACATGGGCTCACTTTTAGCTAATGAAGCATTGTTTGATCCATAAATATTAAATGTTCTTATACATGTTTGGGATTGAATTGAGACAGCAGTTTACAAGCCAGTTATGTAGTTAAAAATATGAAGGTGAACTATATGTTGTGACTCTCTCTATAATCTATATATACCAATGTGGGAGATTATATATGTGAGATGGTTCATAGATAGGATACTGTATAGAACAGGTGGAGATCATGCTAAATATTGATAGAGATAGATACATAGATGGATACATGATACATAAATGGGACACATTAGACTATAATAGAAATTTCAGGAAACAGAAGGCACTAGACCCCTCTAGTCATGTGGCATTCAGGATTTCGGACCTCATAATTGATGTTTAAGGAACCTTCAGTCTGTAGATGGATGCCTATGCTAATCTAGAAGCATGCAAAAATATAAGGTAAAACCGGACATTTCACAACCAAGACAAAAAAAATGTTTAGCATCTGGGAATCAACTGATAACACAATAGACTGTAACATGGAAAGAAACAACTATGGAAACCAGTTCCCACTCACGCATCCATTCACTAAAACACACAGCTGCTGGCTGTGATGAAAGCAGGTTCCAGCCATCCCCACCTTCCCTCTATCCCCAGAGCTCAGCAGGGTTGGGGAGTTGTCAGAAGCAGATCTCTCTTTATTGGGGGGGAGAAAAGGAACTTTTATAGACAAGGCACCAGTGTGTGAACAGGCATCCCATATTCTACAAAGTCACACATCCTACAGATGCTAATGCGTCAAGTTCACATGTCCACTCAGAACAGGGGGCTGGTAGATACCTGAAGCCAATTAGGGCTGTCAATAGTTAAGCAGCAGGTGTCAACTTGGACTATTGAGGGTTTGACGCTCTTGGAACATTTGTAGAGAGTTGATGGTTGAGTTAGCCCAGAGCAAACCTGAAGGGATTGTTTAGCTGAGTGGGGAGGGCAAAGACAGATCAGGGTGAGTGGGGATTAGGCCCGCGGGATAAATCCCAGAGAGCTGGTTGAGAGAGTTGGCATCCTTCTGGTTAACTTGGCCAACATGCTGGTCTGGCAAGTAAGGATTGTCCCATCTCTCAGCTGTTATGGTGGCCAGTTCCCTTAGCCCTGGGTGTGTGCATGCTCTCCCATCAAAGCTGGGACTAAGAAACCAGACTGTCTTAAGAAAGTCACTCCTGTTCCCTTTAGCTGTGTTCGGGTCATTTACAGCAACCATGCAGGCGGACTGCCAACAAGGGCTGCTCTGTGAAGTGACAGGGTACAACCCAAGACCCTTGCCCTCGGTGCCATCTTTAGTCCCATGTGCTCGGCCATGCCCGGGCAAATCCGAGGCGGGCCCACATCTCCCCCTTTTGTTTTTGTTATGAGGACGTCCAAGAGGTGTCACCCTGTGATTCTGAGCAGACCAAATGGTCTTGAGTGACTGTGCCTTCTTAGGCGGAAAAACCTCCCACCGTGGGTCCTGACACTCATGGGATCTTTGTAGTCTCGCAGGTATAATACTACAAGCCTGTCTTAGGTTGACGAGGCCGGGCTTCACACTTCGCCGTCTCTGGCGACCAGTCCTCTGTCATGAAGTTGCGCTTATTCAACCTTGGGGTTTGAGCCGTTATTATACCTTAAAGACCTATATTTGCACATTGGACATGTACTGGCACGTGACAATTAGCTCTGACCAGAGAGATTGGGTTTTTCCACGGGCAGGAGTCATGCATATGGCGCGAAAAGACAGGTTGGCATCAGCATCCAGGCATGGCAGCAAGATGACTGTTCGGGGGCGTGGCAGGGATGTGTCAAGAGCATAGGTGCTGTAGCGTGTCTCCGCTGATGGAGTACTGCTGAGAGATGTGGCTGAAAAAACACTAGTAATCATAGTTATTAAAAGAAACAAATTTTTCAATTTTTAGGTCAACACCCAGATGATTGCCATGCCAGGCAGGATCAATCAGGGCCTATAAGGATCACCTAAACATTTTCTTTGAGCACACCGTGGTAGTTTCAGAAGAGAAAAAGAAGAAAGCTGCCCCCAAGGGCTTTTGTCCCGTTTGGCTTGTTAGTCTTGGGATGATTCTTGTTTGGGCTCCTGTCATGAGGATCTCCTGTAGATAGAATTTAAGATTCCCTTGCGGGATCCAAAGCAGGGACAGACTCCCCAATGGGAAGACACATCCAAATCCCTCTTCCCATAGGGACAAGTGATCAGTCTCCAATGCCCAGTAGGGGTCCTTCAATGCCTTTAACAGAAGGGTTGGTGGAATAGGCTTCCGCGTGTCTTTGGAACCTCAATTTCAAGTTGTTGCTTTTATAAAATTTAAAATTTAAACCAGTGATTGGAAGTAGACTAACCCCACTGTTGGGCGGACTTACTCACCCTTTTTGTTTTTGTATTCTGGGCCGTTAAAAAATTTTTGGCGGGATTCTTTCAACAATGGCTTGTCTTCAGAGATGAGTCTTCCTCCAATGAAGCACTCTGGGGCACCTAGGCACTGTGAGTTGTAGGGGGCTAGCCCCTCCTCCTCCCTCAGTTTCCCTTCCTTGCCTGGGACAACTCCCTCCTGAAATCCCCACCACACCACAGGAAAACAACCCTTGTTTCCCTCCCCTCTTGGCCCGCCAAGGCTCGGGGTAGCCACGTTCCTTTGTCTGTGTCCCCAGGGTCCACAGGGATTGTCTGACTCTGGTATTGTTTTTGAGTCCCCATATCCTGTGAAGCAATAATCCAGACCCATGGATCTCTCCTAAGACCTACATGCTTTTTGTGGTCCCAATTCATTCCCTCCATACAAGCATTTAGCATGTTCCCTTAGGGTGTGCTGGGGGAAGTTTATTACGAGGACTTTTTTCCACCGGTCAATGAACCCAGGATGGTCTCACCTCGTTTATGCATAATGCCTGCTACGGCAGTTCAGAAGGACCTTCATCTAGCTTTGTTCCATGCTGCAAACCTATCAAGTGGACTGTGGTCTTGGTATGGGGCTTCCATGGCTGGCTGTCTGGACCCCACATTCTTCTTAAATAGTGTGCCCCACTTAATAAATGTGGGACTGGGAAGACTGCTTTGTCCAATCCTCCAGTCCTTAGTAGTAAGGGGTTGTTGAGTCAAATCTTGAAGGAGGCCTGCAAACCCAAGAGAAGAATTTTGGAACTCCTGTAGCTAAGGCCAGCTTTAAATTCTTTAAATCTTTTGCTTCCAGTACCACATTGCAGGGTGATTTTTTCCCCTGCGATTTAAGTTACAGGAGGGCTTGAACGTTGATATGCCCCGCTACTGGCGCTCCACCCTGGGTTCCTGCCTAGCCTGGTGGGGCCAGTGTGCCCGCGCGTGGAGTCAAATGGGAGTTTTTGCTAGGGGTATGGGAGTGGGTCCCTTCTAATCCTTCTCCATCCCTTTCTCTCCTGGGCAGTTCAAATCCAGACATAAGGGACCAGCTCCCTGTTCATCGAGGGTGCTCCTACCCTCTTCCCTTTGAAAAGTGGAGCAGGGCATCTCACATGACTTCCCACATCCTTTTCAAGCTCAAGAATAGGCGCTGCCCTTCCTCGCCTGGGCAGGAGCTGTCTGCCTGGCCTCCCAAGGGAAGCATCTGCTCCCTAGCATCGCTCGTCCCAGCATGGTGGCCCACAGGCCAGGTCCCTTCTATGAACCTCTTGTCCCCACGCTGTGTGCAGCCTCCTCAAGCCATGACAGCTCCCCTGCCCATGGTTCTGTTGTGAAACGCGAAGTCCTTTATTCTCCCACCCAGACACCCGAAGAACCACGAGCGACCGAGCGATTGCTGCAAGAGGCCCGAAGGCAGTTGTATCGGCTGCCAGGACCGTCCTCTCAACAGTCAAGGAGCGTGCCCAGCTGAGTCTGGGTAGGGTTTTATAATGAAAGTGCGGTCACAGGCAAACTCTAGGGACACAGCACACAATAAGTTAACCACCAAATTTCTTTTGTTGATACGTGTACTCATGTGCAGTTGAGTTATGGCGTGTGATAAAGATGACCAACCAATGTTCTTTTGCGAGTGGAGTCTCTGGGCAGTTCCCGTCCGCCCAGGGTGGAGGGCAGAATGGCACTTCCCGCCCGAATCACGTTAAACACGGTTGGCCCTTTGGCTGGCGCCAGCGGGAAGTTTTAGGCTGCACGCTGGCGGAAAAACATTGCTGGGGGAAGGGAAGCCTATCTGTAAGTCCCCCATTTGGCATTTCTCAGCGGGAAGTTTAGATAGCGGCTCCGGCGGAGGGCTAGCTGCAGGGGGAAGGGAGCCTCGCTGGCGGAGAGTTAGGTTCTGGGGGGAGGGAAGCCTATCTTAAGTCCCACAGTTCCCATCATTCCCATGTGGTTGCCCCTGCTGCGAGCCGCGTGCAGTCTCTTCCACAGCGCTGGTGCGGCTTCAATACCGGTACCGCACCCTTGCCCCCCACCCCTCCCCCAGCCCACAACGCGTGTAACATTCTCGGCATTTTGCACAGTGATGGGTTATCATCCTCTGAAACAGCAGGCATGTTCAACCTCCCCATGGTTTCCCTGCACCCTGCCATGGTCCCGCAGATGTCCACCCAAACCCGGCTAGCGGGCCCATCAGTTTGCCACACTAGCCCAGCTCTGAGGTCCCAAGCCACTTGCTTCCCACATTTCATAGCAACTTCTCTGTTCCCCCTGTACCCTGGGCACACGGCTCGGTCTGCTCGGAGCCCCCGGCGGAAGCCCATGGAGATGTTTACACCATTCCCCCTGGGAGCCTGCGCCAGAATGGCTCTGGCCCGCCCTCTCTAACCTGTACCTTTGCTCCCCGCGGGCTGATTGGATTGGGAAGGAAAGCCAATCTGAGTGCAGACAATTGTGGAATAAAAATTCCATGGAGTGGTAATTCATGATTTTTTTTTTTCGTCGCTCTCTGGCTAGACTTGCTATTTATGCCACGTATCCCATGAAAATAGGTTGGTGGGCCCAAGCCCCACGGAGCCAACTCAAGAGTCCAATTCCCACACTCTGGCATGCCTGGATCAGAAATGTCAAACCCGGACTCATTAAATATGGGGTTGAGTCGGATGGCACTGGATCCAGTCCTGCACGTTGAATTCCTCAATATGTCCAAGTTTTCACTTACCCCTAGTCTGCTTAGCTCTGTCCGAGTTTCAGAAGTGTCCCTTCCTGGCGCCACTTGTGGGAACGGTTCCCACGCATGCAGCCATTCACGCACTCAAACACACAGCGGCTGGCTGTGGAGGAAAGCGTTCCAGTCGTCCCCACCGTCACCTTACCCCCAGGACTGTCCGTAAAAAAACGGGATGGGAATTGGTCCATAAGCAAGATGCTCTCTTTATTGGGGGGGGAGAAAAGGAACTTTTAAGACAAGGGCAATCAAGACGAAAAAAAGGCATGCCAATTATATCGCAAGGTCAACACATCCTAATGGTCAGTTCAATGTCACTCAGTCACAGGGGGGAGGTAGATACCTGAAAGCCAATTAGGGCTCTCTGTGTAGTGATCAGGTCCACACCCAAGACCCTAGCCCCTCGTGCCATCTTTAGGTCCCATGTGCTAGGCCATTGCCCTGGGCAATCCTGGGTGAGCCAACAAAACACAAACTTAAAAATCTAACAACATGGAACCAACAACAAGGGTCAATTATTGTCATATGCTGAAGCGTTTTCAGAAATGGTAATGAATGATTCCTGCAAAACCTATTAAGTAGTCCAAAATATATGAAGTATCAATATTTGTATGCAAGCCCTCACTAACTTTTAGGGAACTGTAATTGTGTGCTGATGAGTGTTGGTAAATATAGTCTTAATCCATGATCAAAGTGAAGATTATGAATTGTGCACCTGAGAATCATATTTGCCCAGAGGATCGGGAAGAGAAACTTTTCCAGATATATCTGCTGATGTATTGATGGCCTTATGTGCCACAAAATTCACATGTTGAGGAGATAATATCCTGTACCTTAGAAATTAATAGATTGAACAACAGGAAATATTTAAAGAGATAATTTTTTTTTCAATTTTATTTTTTCATCATTTTTTTTATTTGTTTTATTTCTCTCATACAACTTATGAGTTAAACCAGTCCCTCCCTTTCTCCTCCTCCCCCTACCCCCTGTCCCCTCCCCCCACCCCTCTCCCTCCCCATCCCCCAGTGCCTCCCACCCCAATCCCAGAGAGTCCTTTCTGGTGGCATGCTGAATTTTTTCCCTCTGGGGCCTCTCCTCTCCGATGACTACAAGGACCCGAGTGGTCTTTCCCTGAACCCTTTCCCATGTTCCCCTTAGGGTTTATAGGAACAGCTGCTGTGGCTGCCAATCCTTTACCTCTCAAGGCCCTCTTGGTGCTGTAGCAGATGCTAGACTTTGTGAGGTCCCAGTGGGTTGGACAATGCGAAGGGCATGCAAAGTCCAATTATGATTGCTTCCGCCATAACTAGTATGGAGTATCTTACAGTCATTGCTCCTCCCATCCTGTTGCTCTTACACTCTGACTGCCCCCTCTTCCGCAAATTTCCCTAAGCTTCAAGATGGGGTGAGACTAAGCTAGCCGAGTTCTTAAGTGGTTGAATATAGAGTCTCTGATTTCTGGATTGTGGTTGTTGATTTTCTTTTGCAGTTTTTGCTGCCCTGCATCCCTTCACGCCATCTGGTGGGCAGTGTATGTTACCCCAGGGTCAGAGACAAAAAGCTGTTAGAGTCTTGTGATAAAAGCACATTCAAGGTAAGATGTAAAAAAGTGGGGAAACCACAGAAGGGAGGGGTCTATCACCCATTTGCAAATGGGTTACTTTGTATCTGCCAGACTACATGCCATATCTATATATATAGATCACAGGTCAAAAGCTTAACAGAGACATCGGAGGGAGGACCCAGAGGAAGAATCGACAACACATTAGATTCTCCGGGGATTGGGAGGGGAGGCACTGGGGGATGGGAGGGAAGGTGAGGTCGGGGGATCATGGGTTCAGGGGTAGGAGGGAGGGAGGAAGGGAACCGGTATAACCTACTAAGTTTGTATGAGCAGAAAATAATAATAAAAAAAATTTAAAAAAATTAAAATAAAATGTGTTTGTCTCAATTGAATTTAATACATTTGTCTGCGATAAAATGGGTTAAGTCTGCATAGAATTGACAAGTCTCTGTACTATATTTAGTCAATAAATCTCTACTAGAAATAAGACAAAAGATTCATGGAAAAACTGATTTCCATGTTTAGAAAACAAAAACACAGATACCCTTCAGCTTGTAGTTGAAACAAAGTCAAAATGATCACAGAGCTTAAAGTAGCATAAAACTACAAAATTCATCTCCCTATAAGAAAATTGAGTTGGGAATCTCTAAAACCTGAAAAGCGTTACCTAAATGCAAAGATGTTTGGACAATATCATTAATATAAGGAAAATTCAATGATATCCTTGAGTTTTCTAGGAGCACAAGATAAAGCATATAGTTTTCCAACTGTTTTGAGCTTCTTATCTCCTATAGTTAGAGGATACTGAATGAGGAATGACAACTTGTGATTTTGTGAATGGATCAAGAATAAGAACCAAAAAAATGCAGACAACACTGGCAGCTTCTGTCCACCTATAATCCAGATTATTTAGATTAGATTAAATTCCCAAAAATCACATCAAAAAACGCATGCATGATGAATGCTTTAACCACAATGAAACCAAAATTTTTCTTCATAATATTTAAAAAGAGAAACTTGGAGATGATACCATATTTGTTTTTAAAGATTTTGAATTAATCTCTAAGGGAAAAGAAATATGATTGTGATTGAAAAAAAGCACGAAGCTACTTAACTGTAGAAAAAAATAAGTGGAGTTGATATAGCAAGAGTGGAAGAAAGCTTGATGTATACTTGGATTCCTGCGAAGATGACAACATACAGATTATAAACATACAGCTTTAAACTTGGGAGAAGGAAACATTTCTGAAAGACATTAAGATAATGAAATGCTTAACTCTCTTTTTATCCGATGTTTCATTCCTTGATAGCATTAGGAAGAATGTGTTGCAGAAATCTTCTGTCCTTTATAAAGAGCTGTTCATAAATTTGGTCAGTTGCAGACTAGGAAATTGTTGATCACTCTCTGCCTAACACAATGAAGATTAGGTTTTAACGGAAGTTGACGGTAGAAGTTAGATGTACCACTTCAGCATGTTGCAAGGAAGAAGGGACGATTTTTCGATTCCACTAGATAGTAAACAGCAGGTAGAGAGGTCCTGAATTGAGTCCAGTAAACTAAAATATGTGCTTAAAGTCCTGGAATACTCATAATTATTTTCTTGATTTTTTGCCTTTTTTATGCAAGGCATTTCCAGATGTAAGCAATTAGCTCGGTCTTACAATGTATAGGTAATAAATAATGACAGATTTGCACTCTAAAAAGACCGACAATTCTAGGATAATCCCAAAATCTGATCCCCCAAGGGGTTAGGGTGGTCCAAAATGGTAAGTTAATGAAGTAGTTTAGAATTGGACCCTATCAACATTTGCAAAATTCCTCTGTGAAGTGCTTTTACCCAGGAGAAGAATTAGGTAAAATCCATAGTTATTAAAGACAGCCTGGTACTGGCTCCAAACTAGACACACAGATCAATGGATAAGGATTGAAGACCCAGATATAAGCCCACAAAATTACCACCATTTGGTCTTTGACAAAGAGGCCCAAAGAATCCAATGGAAAAAGAACAGCATTTTCAACAAATGGTGCTGGCAAAACTGGATCTCCACATGCAGAAGATTAAAGCTGGACCGTACTTGTCACCATGTACAAGACTTAATTCCATATGGATCAAGGACCTTGATATCAGGTCAGAGACTACAAAAACCATAGTTGAAAGGATAGAGAACTCCCTTGAGCTGATTGGGCTAGGCCAACATTTCCTAAACAGACATCCAATGGCACAGTCACTGCTACCAACTCTCAACAGTTGATATCTTGTGAAATTAAAGAGCTTCTGTTCAGATAAAGAGATTGTAACACGAGCTCAAAGGCAACCCACAGAATGGGAGAAAATCTTCACTCTCCATATATCTGATAGAGCTCTACTGTCCAGAGTGCACAAAGAACTTAGAAAACTAAACTCCAAGGAAACCAATGGTCCAATTAAAAAATGGGCCTTGGAACTTAAAAGAAACTTTACTAGGGATGAAATTAAAATGTCTAACAAATATCTTAAAAAATGCTCCACTTCCTTAGCCATCAGGGAAATGCAAACCAAAACTTCCCTGAGATATCATCTCACCCCGGTCAGGATGGCAAAAATCCACAATACGAACACCACCAAATGCTGAGAGGATGTGGAGAGGGGAACTCTCCTACATTGCTGGTGGGAATGCAGGCTCATACAGCCACTCTGACGAGCCATCTGGAGATTCTTAAAGAAATTAAAGATTGAAATGCCATATGACCCTGCTATTCCACTTTTGGGAATAACCCCCCATACAGCAGAGGTTTACCTCGATAGCACAAGCACGACCATGTTCATAGCAGCACTGTTTACAATTGCAAAGTCATGGAATCAACCCAAATGTCCAACAGTTGATGAGTGGATAAGGAAACTGTGGTACATCAATACAATGGAGTACTACTCAGCCATCAAAAATGATGAATTACTGGAATTTGCCGGGAAATGGATGTCATTAGAAACAATTATATTAAGTGAAGTATCCCAGACCCAGAAAATTAAGCGCCGTATGTACTCCCTAATAGGTGGCTCCTAGTACCAAACCCACCCAGCCCACCTAGAGACAGTAATTCCAAGGATTATGAACAGGAGGGGTGGGGTAGGAGGGCCACACCAGAAACAAGGAGAGAAGGGACCATGTTACAGCAGAGAAAATAGGCCTCCATCAAGGACTCAAATAAGTAATGAGACATCTGATTAAGTTCACAGACTTTTGTTCCTGATCATTTACTACTGAGGGGGTATGATCTCACCAGAAGAGGAGGGCATATAGTCTGGCAGATAAAAAGTAACCATTTTGCAAATGGATGATAGACCTCCCTCACTGTGGTTTCCCACTTTTATTACATCTACCTTTGAATGTGCTTTTATCACAAGACTCTAAAAGCTTTTTGTCTCTGGCCAGGGGGTAACATACAATGCCCACCAGGATGGAGTGAAGGGCATTGCAGAAGCAGCAAAACTGCAAAAGAAAATCAACAAACCACCATCCAGAACTTCAGAGACTCTATATCAACCACCTAGAACTAGGCCAGCCTAATCTCTCCCCATCCTGAAGCTCAGGGAAATTTGCGGAAGGGGCGGTAAGAGTGTAAGAGCAAAAGGATGGGAGGAGCAATGATATGTAAGATACTCCATACAAGTTAGGGCTGAAGCAATCATAATTGGACTTTGCATTCCCTGCGCAATGTCCAACACACTATTGACCTCACAAAGTCTAGCATCTGGTAAAGGCACCAAGATCCTTGGAGGCAAAGGATTGGCAGCCACAGCAGTGTTCCTTATACCTAAGGGGAACACGGGAAAGGGTTCAGGGAAATGCCACTGAGTCCTTGTATGTCATCGGAGAGGAGGGCCCAGAGGAAAATCAGGCATGCACAAGAAAGGACTCTCTGGGAATTGGGGTGGGAGGCACTAGGGGATGGGGAGGAAGGGGGGGGGGGTGGGGAGGGGGAGCAGGGGGTACGGGGGGGGGAGGGAGGGAACTGGTGTACCTATTAAGTTTGTATGAGCTGAAATAATAAAAATGTATTAATAATAAAAAAAAAAAAATAGTTCTTACCATCATAACCTAATATAGGCCAACTTATATAATAACAGCCAGAATCTAATATCCTCAAAAAGAAAAAAAAGGTAATGTATAATATATGCCCCCTCCAACAGCTTCACCTTTACCATTTACAAAAATATATAATAACTATAACACAAATTAATAAGGATCTCAATCACAGCGTATTTTAACTAAACCTCGAATGAAGTCTTTGTTAAATACAACAATACAGATTTAGACCCTGTGACTGCTTGGTGGGACATTACAAGATAGATAAATAAACAGAGGGCTTGGAAAAAACCTATTGGAGGGTTGGGGAAAAAAACCTGTTAAGATGTGATAAGGATTTGTTTGTGTCTCACCCTTAAACAATGAGTTAAATTCTTAAAGCATGTTTATCCTAAAGGTGATTCCTGCTAGTTAGAAAAATATTCGTCAGTCTACAGGTGCAGCATTCTCTGCCCCAAAATTTCCTAGCATAAAAGCTGTTAGGATATTCCAATAAATTGGACTCAGATTCACCCAGCCCAGAGTTGTGCGTGTATTTGTTTCTCATTTGCTGAAGCCTTGCCCATGTTGTTGAGTGGAGCCCTGGATTCAAAGTTGCAGCACACGGACTGCAACATACACTTGTAAATTGAAAGGCAAGAGTAGTAGTTTGACTTTGACTTTCTAACACATCTTCTCAAACACAATATTTTCCATTTCCATCCAGTCTGAAATAGTGAACCCTACTGATCAAGTCACTTGCCAGTGGGAAGTTCCCTTTCTCTTCTGTGGATTTCACAGCCAAGTAAAAGCAGCTGAGCCCAGCACACCCAAGATGTTTCGGTTGTACCTTCATTCATTTTAGACAGCAATCTGTCCAGTAAATTCACTGCTAGAGAAGACGTCTCTGGGTCACAACTGAAGAACTGAATAAGACTGAGAAGATCTTTCACTTTTAAGTCCCTGAATCTTGTAGTCATTCTGAGACCATCATCATGTGCAGACTCAGTAAGTTTCAAGCCACAGACCTTTGGCTGATATCTTGACTCCTGATCCAACAGGACATTCAACTGGTGCAGCAGTTTCTGAGAGTCAGTTGTCAGTCCTTCAATCATCTCGCCAGGCTGCCCCTCCGCAGGGGCCCCTCCTCTGGCCTACTCACACAGCACATAGCCCCAGGAAGATCCCAGAGGCATACAGAGCCATCAGCCTCCCAGGCAAACATGGAGAGGTCCAGGGAGGGCAAGCAGTCCTGAGCCCAAGGCACCGCAGTGCCACCCAAGTCACCGCAGTGCCACCCAAGTCACACCACCCTGCCACCGAAGCCCTCTTCCAGGGTCTGCTGGGAATGGAAGGGGTAGTAGAATCAATTCTTTTTTTGTTTCTTTTTTTTTTTGATTATTTTATTTTTTTATTTCCCTAATCATACAAGCTCAATAGGTACCCCGTCCTCTCCCCACCCCTCCCAAGTTTCCCTTGCACTCTCCCCCACTTTTCCCCTTCCTTTCACCACCCTCCCTCCTCTTCTTCCAGTGCTTCCTCCTTCCTCCCTCCCTTCCCCCAGGAGCATTCTTTTGTGGGAATGCCAAACCTCTCTGTGAGTCTGAGCACTTTCTTGGGCTCCCCGTTTAGAATCAGTGTTTTTTTTTGTTTTTTTTTTATTATTATTATTTATTCAACTATGCATATGCGTGTGTATGTGCGCGTGCGTCTGTGTGTGTGTCTGTGTCTGTGTGTCTGTGTGTGTGTAGAACCACGGACGAATTCGCGAACCACCATGGACGCCTCCTCCTCCTTCTGCCCCGGGATTCACAGGCTCCGCCCTACCAGGACCGGAAACGCAGGCCGCCCCCGCTTCCGCCTGGCGTCTATACGTGGGATCTGGATCCGAACCCAGGACCTTCCGCCTGCAAGGCGGAGGCTTAACCCCTGAGCCACCTCTCCAGCCCTAGAATCAGTGTTTTTAAGGGGGCATTTCTCTATACACTTCTCACTAGGTCTGCACAGCACAGAGATAACATCTGCGTGCGCCCCACCCACCGGCAAAACGTCAAGCAGTAATGCGGGAACTGGTTCCCACACACGCACTCATTCACTCACTCACACACACAGCTGCTGGCTGTGATGAAAGCAGGTTCCAGTCGTCCCCACCTCCGCCTCTACCCCCAGAGACTCACCACAGGACAGGGAGATTGTCAGAAGCAGATCTCAGTTTATTGGGAGGAGAAAAGGAACTTTTATAGACAAAGGCCACCAAAGCCCGAAACAGACATCCAATTGTGTCACAAGGTCAAGACATCCTACAGATGCTAATGGTCAAGTTCAATGTCACTCAGCACAGGGGGCACGGTAGATACCTGAAAGCCAATTAGGACTCTCTGTGAAGTGATCAGGGTCACGCCCAAGACCCTTGCCCTCAGCGCCACCTTTAGTCCCATGTGCTCGGCAATGCCCTGGGGCAAATCCTGAGCGGGCCCAACAAGTAAGAACAAGATCAGGAGGGAAAATACTTCAGCAAAGTAGGTTCTGGGGCTGTACAGGGGGTAGAGAGTTGGGGCAGGGGGAGGCGCTGTGCAGCGCCGCTCCACTCCATGAGCACAGGGCGTCTCAGTAGAAGCAGACCGTGTGCAGAAAGGCCCGGCCACTCTTCTCCTCAAACTCCTGCAGCAGCTCATCAATGTCGTTCTCCATGTCCTCGGTGTGCTGCAGACACTGACAGAGCTCGCAGATGAGGAAGGCTCCCAGCATGGCCTCTTCATGGTTGTCCTGGATGTCCACGTTGATCACATGCACGGGCTGGCAGGTCTCCTGCTCTCTGGAATTCAGATCTTCTACCACCCGGTCATAGACTTGCTCTTCACAAGTGAGGATCAGATCAAACAGGTCCTTGCAGTTTTGGAACCTTTCTGGTCGGGGTTTGATTCTCTTATTTCTGTCCAACATATGTAAAACGCCATTCTGCGTGTAGAGCTCTCTGTCTTTCCTGAGGAGGTCGTTGTACATCTGTTCATATGTGGTTTTGAAGTCATAAACGTTAGGCTTGTGTAGTGCTGGTCCTGGCAGCCGCACTTGGGTTGCTGTTCCAAAGGAGCGGACGCTGAATCCGTGCTTGAGGAGGATGTTGTGTGCCTCCATGCTCCGGTTCTGGTTGCTGGAGCACACCACCGCTATCTGTAAGGGCACCGAAGACATGATGGGGAACACAGGGCCGGATCCTGAGCTCCCACGCAGAAGCCGTCTCCCAGGCAAGAGAGCAAGATCCACTACCTGCTCAGGAGAGAAGCTCGGGACCTTGACTTTGGCCACGAGATTGGTGATCACTGCTACTCTCCACAGTCTGGGAGTGTCTCCTGATCAGGATGCTGTGGCTGAGGCTCTTCCGTATCCCAAGTCCAAGTTCACCTGCCTGGATCCAGGCCACTGCTCACTCCAGATGATGCCAAAGGTCCACACTTTGGGACGGCAAGGAAGCTGCTGCTCTGTCTCTTGTCTCTGGAAACCTCTTTTCCCCCAGGAGCCTATCACCACCACCTGCAAGCAAGAAGGTTGGAGAGCAACTGTGGTCCCCAGGAGCAGAGTTGGCTTTCTACCCTCAGAGGGTAGCACTGCCCACTTAGGGTGGGTCTTCCTGTCTCAATCCAGGCCAGGGATTGGCACAGCTCATACATGGGGTGGGCCCTCCTGAATTAATCCAATCTATACACCCAGTTTGACACACCCAGAATCCTTTCTTTCTAAATGATTTTGCCTCCCATCTTGAGTCTACCAACATAGGGTTCCAAAATGATTTCCACAGACCATAACTGAAATTTCACTGTGTGAGCGCCCAACTTGGAGCTCTCAGGATTTAGAATATGGAATCCCTTTATATGCTGTTCCAGACTTCCGATATGATTTGCCTTTTGTGTTCATGAATTTACATGTGACCATGTTCCACACGCTTAGCAGTGTTTGTTGCTGGGATACTTTGACCTGGACTCAAGATATGATGATTCTTTTTGTTTTCATATTTCTCAGTACAGAAAGCATATTAAAATATTTGCACTGGTCAGGTGACTTTCTCCAGAGTAAGCAGTCTTCTAAAACCAGGTTAAAAAGATCAGCTACCTAGAAGTAGGTCACCTAAATTGCCAAATCCTTATACCTCATGCCTCAATTCCAGTGAAAACAAAATGGTCACCTCATGATTTAAGGCAGGGAAAGGGAAGGTTAACAGCTATCTATCTACTTGATGGAACCTAGAATCACTGTGGAAACACCCTTATCTCATGTATTTGCTGCTGGAGAAGAGACTTTGTAGACAAAGTCCTGGAACACAGTAGCATTCTGTCAGGAGACAAATTAATTGCTTGTTTTCATACTCTGTGAGGCTGAAATGGATGTTGTTGCAGTTTGCCTGCACAGTTGCTGATAAATCACCATCAAACGATTTAAGGAAACAAGAGGTTTATTCTCTTACAATAAACTGGCTACAGTTCATAGTCCGGTTTGACAGGAGAGCATTCACCAACACCAAGGCCAAGGGAAATGGCCGCACCATCTCCACCTAGTGACTGAGAGAGGGACAATCCTTATTTGCTAGACCAGCATGTCTGGCCAAGTGTACAAAAGGATGACAACTCTCTCAACCAGTTGTCCGTATTTTATTCCATGGCCTAATCCCACCCACCATGGGCTGGGCCTTCCCCATTAGCTAGACAATCTCCTGCACGTTTGTTCTGGGCCTAACTCAACAACTAATTCTCTTCAAATGTGTCCAGAGCTCAAGCCCTCAACGTCAAGTCGACACCTGTAACTAACTATGATAGATATTTATCTTCATTGACAAATTTCCCTACCGTCAGAGGTTTTTTGGTTGTTTATTTGACATGATATCAATCTTCCACCTTGTGTTAAAAGACTCAAATGCCCAAGGTGGATGAAGGAATCAATTATTAAGACCATCAGTCTTGTGTCAATGCCATGTTTGCAAAATAACAATCTTTTTTTAATTTGGCCTTTAATTTAAAAAGCCTGACTTTAAACTACTGTCTGTGAGTAACCCTTGAATAAAATCCAAATGTGAAATTGAAAAAAATAATCCCTTGAAACGACATGCTTTGAGATTTTTAGTTTGGTTTGGTATTTGTTTATTTTTGTATTTTTTTGCAACTTGATTATAGAGCTTATAGATCTTTGATTTTTGATTTTTGTCATCATAAAAGGATGGATCACATTCAATTAGGCAGTTAGGTCTAGAAAATACACAGAATGATTTCTCAGCCTAGTAATTGGGCTCAGAGGGTCAGAAGGTGACCCACCCCCACAGAAGAAACAAGATTGCCAATTTCAGCATCTTGTGTCCTACCATGCTGATCATTGTAAACATTTCCTTTCCTAGTCTTAATGATGATTCATATCATCATGATAGGAATGGGTGTTTTTAATTAGAATTGGGGCATGAAGTCCAAGGATTTTGCAATTTAATTGGCCTAATTCTAGGTAGCTGATCTTTTGTTTCAGGTGACTAATTTACGAGAAACTCACATGAACACTACTAGCTTTTTTATATATTGTGTACTTAGAAACATGAAAAAAAAAAGGCTTATCTTGAGTCTAGGTCAAAGTATCTCAGTAGTAAACACGGATAGTATAATGGAACACGGTCACATGCTGATATGCCAATTTTTCAACACAAAAGGTAATCATAGACAGGACTGAAGAGATGGCTCAGGGATTAAAACTGTCTGGCAAGCAGAAGGTCCTGAGTTTGGAATCTAGGTCCCATGTAAAAACGACATGCAGAAAAGGTAGGCAGCCTGCACTTCTGGCCCTGGAATATGGAGCCTGGGAAATCCCAGAAGGAAGCAGAAAGGATGTAGAAGCAATCCAAGATGATTCTGGAAGTCATGCTTGGTCCTCCACAGGAACACACTGTGCCCTCTGAGACACGCACACTGTAAAATAAATAGATAAAAAAAATTTTTTTTTAAAAAAAGGGAATTGCGCAGACAATATTCCGACTCCTGAGCCCTCACACAGTAAAACCGACGTTCTGTTCTGTGGATGTCATTTTTAAGCCCTGGGGTGGTAGCGTCAGCATGGGAGAGGAATTCAAATCAGCTAGAAAGAAAGGAGTCTGGGTGTGTCTGACCTGCTGCACAGACTGGATTAAATCGAGAGGGCCCACCCTATGTGTGGGCTGTGTCAATCCCAGGCCTGGACTGAAGTAGGAAGATCCACCCTAAGTGGGTGGTGCCTAATCTCACACATTCCAAGGCTCTGCTCCTCTGGCCCACGGTTGCTCTCTAGCCTTCTTCCTTGACTTTGCTGTTGGTTTCTGGGGAAGAGAGGGTTTCTAGCTACAGCGGGAGAGCAGAAGCTTTCTTGCCACCCACAGTGTGGTCATGTAGCGTCTTCTGTACTAAGCAGTGGTCTCTGGATCTAGGTAGGGGATCTATGATGCTGGAGCAAGAACATAACCCAGTAACAGTTTGTTACCTAGGAGGCCAGGACAAGATTATGGATACTAACAGAGTGCCTCCAAGTCAAAGTCCAGGGGCTTCTCTCAAGAGCAGGTACTGGGTGCAGACCACGAGGTTACCCAGGAGGGGCAGGAAATCCTCTAGGGTCCCATTGAAGGCCCCTGGTGGTTCTCCGGTTGCTCTCAAAGTGGATGCTTTGGATTCTATGACCTTAAGGCCAGGTACTATTTTTCTCAGAGTTCCTCTTGGCCGTTTGATGGGGATCACACGTCGGTAGAGAAAATAGGCCGCCATCAAGTATTGCGTGTAAGTATCAAGACATCTGGTGCAGCTCACTCTCACTTCCCTTCCTGGTCACTTGGGCCTGAACAGGTTTGATATACCAATCAGGGAGGATATAGGGACCAGCAGATGGGCAGTAACCATCTGGCAAATGGGACATTGATCCCCCTCCCCCACTGCTGTGTCCTATTCCTATTCTTCCATCTACCTTTGAGTCTCCTCTTATATTAAGATCTTTGTTTAAACAGTCTTTTATCTTTGGTTAGGAGATGATTTTCCATACCAATCAGGATGCAGCCAAAGGCAGTGCAGGAAAAGCAAAACTGGAAACAACAAACCATAATTCAGAACACCAAAGACCCTACATTACTTACCTGGAACCAGATCAGCCAAATCTGCCCCACCCTAAAGCTCAGGGAAACTTGCTAAAGAGGGTGCGGCAAGATTGTAAGAGCCTCAGGGAAATTTGCGGAAGGGGGGGGCCGTAAGATTGTAAGAGCCTAAAGCTGGGGAGGGGCAACGATATTCAAGACACTCCATACAAGTTAGGGCCAAAGTAATAATAGGACTTTGCATGACCTGCGCAATGACCAACATATCATTGACCCTCCCAAAGTCTAGAATGGACCACAGGCACTAGGATCCTTAGAGGCAAGGAGAGTAAGTAACAGCCACAATAGTGTTCCTATATTAAAGGGGAACACACACACACACAAAGAGCTCTAGGCAATGCCACTGAGTCATTACACCTCATCAGAGAGGAGGACCCAGAGGGAAGTTTGACAGGCACACTAAAGGATGCCCCAGGATTGGGGGGCGGAGGGGGCACTGGGAGAAAAGGAGAGAGGGGGAAAAGGAAAGGGAAAATGTGGGGAGGGAGCAAGGGGATCCAAGGAGCAGTGGAGGGAGGGAAGGGAATGGGGTACTTATCAACTTTGTATGAGTGGAAGAGATAAAAAATAAAAAAAATAAAAAGATTCTAAGAGCCTAAAGATGGGGAGGACCAATGGGGCTTCTCTCAAGAGCAGGTACTGGGTGAGGACAACAAGGCTGCCCATGAGGGGCAGGAAGCCCTCTGGGGTCCCATTGAAGGCCCCTGGTGGTCCTGGGGTTGCTCTCAGAGAGAAAGTGGC
The DNA here is from genome assembly GCA_023101885.1 of Typhlomys cinereus. Lineage (NCBI taxonomy): Eukaryota > Metazoa > Chordata > Mammalia > Rodentia > Platacanthomyidae > Typhlomys > Typhlomys cinereus. The sequence goes on along the minus strand of JALPQD010001125.1, from coordinate 39,380 downwards.
TGCTTTAGATCCCGTGACCTTAAGGCCAGGTACTCCACACAGGTTAGGGCTGCAGTAGCCATAATTGGACTTTGCTTGCATAATGACTGACATGTCAACAACCCCCTAAAGTCTAGCATGGATCATAGGGGAGAAGGCTCCAGACAGTAGAATCCTTAGAGTCAAGGGATTAAACAGTCATAACAGAGTTCCCATGCTAACGGGGAGCCCAAGAAAGGGCTTCGGGCTATGCCACTGAGTCCTGAACCCTCGCTAGGATAGAGGACACAGAGGGAGGTTTGGCGTTCATATAAATGGATTCTCCTTACAGGGGATGGGAGGGAGGAAGGGGAGGCATAGGAAAAGGGAAGGGAGAGGGAGGGAGGGAGGAGAGAGAGAGGGAGGGAGGGAGGGAGGAGGGAGGGAGGTAGTAGTCAAAGTAAGGAGAAAGAGGGGAGAGTGCAATGGGGGATGACTGGGGAGGGGAGAGGGGAGGGAGAGGATGGTCACTTATTGAGCTTGTATGATTAAAGATAACGCGGGAGGAAAGTAAATTTTTTTTAAAAAGTTCTTTTTTCATCCCTAGTTACATGTAGATTCTGTGTGAGATTCTAGTGAGATTCTGATAAGTAGCAAAATAGCACTTTTGGAAGAGGTGTGGGAAGATGTTTGCCTAGTACCTTACTGTTTAAAAAAGCTCAATATACTAAAGATGTTGCCAATATATGGTTTTGAGCTGGTTCTCATAATGATTGCCAAGCAGGGGTGTGAGGATTCATCCCTAATGAGGAAAAAACCCTTCAACTTGTGCCTGTGGTCACAGCAATGAGTTATCAAGGATGCGGATCTAAGAGAAGCAACCTATCTAGGCCCCATCTAGTTTTTTGTGCATGCAAGCTTAACTGGAAGGATTCAAAACACTTTTGTTTCTGTTCATCATTGTCCAAGGTCACTGAAGAGCAATGGCCTGATATTGATCCCATTGTTCACAAAGTAACTGCACCTTCTTTCCATTCAACTTTCTCCAGCTGCTACCTTTGGTTAGTGTGAAAGTGGCTATGTGCTTGAAGGGTCCATAATTTTAGTCAACCTGAAGATGGATAATGCTGGCCAGAGTTTATTCATGAACAGCAGTTTTTCTTCCACTTCCTGGAGGCTAAATGCCCAGTCATGGTCTAGAACATTTTGGCTGAACAAGGAACTGATGCCTAGCAATAAATAAATAAATAAATAATAAATAAATAGATACTAAATAATAAATAAATAATAATAAATAATAATAAAAAAAAAGCAACATTCTTGTGCTGACCACACTAGAAGGCAATCTTACCCTGGCTTAAACCTACTTAAGGACTCAGATGCTGATCATGGATTTTTTGCTTTTTTATTTTTTTTTATTTTTATAATACATTTTTTATTATTATTTCCGCTCATACAAACTTAATAGGTACACCGGTTCCCTCCCTCCCTCCTCCTCCCCCCAACCCCCTGCTCCCCTCCCCTCACCCTTCCCGCCCCGTTCCCCGGTGCCTCCCGCCCCAATTCCCAGAGTCCTTTCTTGTGCATGCCTGACTCTCCTCTGGGCCCTCCTCTCCGATGACGTACAAGGACCCAGTGGCATTTCCCTGAACCCTTTCCTGTGTTCCCCTTAAGCATAGGAACACTGCTGTGGCTGTCAATCCCTTGCCTCCAAGGATCTTGGTGCCTTTAGCCGATGCTAGACTTTGTGAGGTCAATAGTGTGTTGGACATTGGCCGGGCATGCAATGTCCAATTATGATTGCTTTGGCCCTAACTTGTGTGGAGTATCTTGCAACTTTTTTATGTTTTAACTTTATTATTTCAAAGAAATTTTGAATAGGAGCAAATATCAAACATTCTATAGAAAACAAAATCCCAATACCTTAATAATACAATATCACAGTGTATATCACAACACACAGACACACACACACACACACAAAAAAAAAAAAAAAAACAGAAAATCAATGGGACCTCACAACATCCAAAAAACCAGCCAAATGCACAGTTTCTCGGTCGTATCACACCACTACACAAATCTTTCAACAGAGCAGAAAAATTGCAACACCAGCCATCTCTACTGTGATAATACCAGCATACTGAACCTTATCTCTGAATCACAGCATAAAATGGATGGATCTAGGAAATATAATGTCACATAACTTATCACAGACACAGAAAGATAAATGCCACATGTTCTGTCTTATATATGGCTGCTAGTTAAAATAATTATTATTTGTTATAATCCACAGCATTGTATTAAACCCTTTAGCAGTATTGTCCCACAAAGCAACTGGTTAGGTTTATTAAGAATTAGAACTTTATATCAAACTTCCCTCTGGGTCCTCCTCTTCTGATGAGGTGTAAGAGCTCACTAGCACAATAAAGGATGATCCAGGAATGGGAGGACACTGGGAGAAAGGGAGAGGGGAAGGAAAAGGAAAAAGGGGGAGGAAGCAAGAGGATTCAGGGAGGTATGGAGGGAGGGAGGGGAATGGGGTACCTATCAAGTTGGTATGAGTGGAAAAAATAATTTAAAAACGAAAAAAAAAAATGAATTAGGACTTTATAAACCTTGTGAGTAAAACCAAATATTTGCTTAATTAAGTAAGGTGCATTAGCTCTTTTTTAATTTATTTTTTATTATTTTTAGTATATTGATCAAGGTTTCTTCCATTCCAACTGGCTCTAGGGTTTTGATCGTAAAGGGCAGTTGGATCTTGTTAAAAGCTCTTCTGCATCTATCCAGAGTATCATGTGGTCTTGGATTTTGGAGTGGTTAATATGGTGAATTACATTTGTTAGACTAATGGCCCCACACCAGGAAGCGGACCCCCACAGAATACTCACGGGCAGGGGTCGCCCCATATACGAGGTGGAGAGACGACCCCCGAGCTCAGAAGCATACACTTTTTATACCCTCCTTGCAGGGAGGTTACGTAATGTTACAGAATTATTGGCTATCATATTAATTACAATAATAGTACAAAGGCTTTGGCGGTATTTGGCACATTAGACCTTGAGAGGGGGAGCATTTCACGGAGTTCTGTGGGGGGAGGGGGCAAGTGGGCTTAGGCGGCATCTGCACGTACTGAAAACTTTTCTCTGAGACCTTGAAGGAGGAAGATTCCTGGAACCAACTTTGGGAGGGGGCCTAGTATCTGGATCTGGGTGGTTTGGCATCTGGCCTTCTCACAGGTACCTTGAGAGTGGAGATGTTTTCAGTATCTAGCCGCCCATATTAGCCTTTTGTTTTTAGAACTCTGAAAACTGCTGACCACCAAGCTGTTAGTCGTGGCTTTTCCTGACCCAAGGACATGAACATTTCTTTTCTTTCTCATTATTTGTCTGTCTGCCTTTGGGTCTGTTTTTTTAAAAATTTCTTTTCTTCCACACATTTATTACTTTGCCTATGTTGAACCAACCTTGTGTGTCTGGGATAAAGCCTACTTGATCTCCGTGAATGATCTTTTTGATATGTTTTTGAATCCGATTTGCTAAGATTTTGTTGAGAATCTTTGCATCTGTGTTCATCAAAGAGATTGGCCTATATAGTTTTCTTTTTTAAGTGTATTTTTATTAGGTTTTGGGTTAACATGATATTCGCTTCAGAATTTGGTAGTGTTCCTTCCTTCAGAATTTGGTAGTGTTCCTTCCTTTGCTATTTGATGGAACAGATTAAGGAGTATTGGTGTTATTAGCTCCTTAAAAATCTGGTAGAACTCTGTGCTGAATCCATCTGGTCCAGGACAGTTTTTGGTGGGAAGATTTGAGATTACTTCATCAATTTCCTCATATGTTATAGGACTATTTAAACTATTCACAACATCCTGATTCAATTTAGGTAAGCTGTGCAGACTTAGGAATTCATCCATGTCTTTGTGTTGTCTAATTTTACAGAGTATAATTTTTTGGAATATGACATTATAATTGTCTGGATTTCTTGGGTATCAGTAGTGATAACTCCATTTTCATTTTTAATTTTGTTAATTTGGGTTATCTTTCTCTTCCTTTTGGTTAATTTAGCTAGGGGTGTATAACAGTTACTCTTAACTATTGCTGTGAGAGAATACTCAAAGTCAATCAACTTAAGGGAGAAAAGGAGGTTTATTCAGCTTACGGTTTCAGAGGGGAGGTACTGTCTCAAAGCAGAGGTGGCATGGCTGGCTGGCCAAAGCTGGAGGAGGCTAAGTCACTGCAGACATCTTGGAAGCTGAGAGCTGAAGACTGCTTGCAGAAAAGACTGACTTCTCCTAGAGGTGGTGGGACTAATCCACCTCAAGGCCCACCCCTTGTGACTACCTTCCTCCAGCAAGGCTCCACATCTCAAGGTGCCATGATCTTGCTAAACACATGAGACAGTGGGGGACACATTTCAAACCATGACAGGGTGTATCTATCTTATTGATTTTTTCAAAGAACCAGCTTTTTGACTGGTTGATTCTCTGTATCGTTTTCCTTATCTCAATTTCAGATATTTCTCCCCTGATTTTGCTAATCTCCTCTCTTTTACTCCTTTTGGGATCAGATTGCTCTAGTATCTCTAAAGCTTTAAGCTGCATTGTTAAGTTATTTATTTCTGATGTTTCCATTTTTTGATTTAGGCATTAAGAGCTATGAACTTACCTCTTAGAACAGCTTTCATTGTGTCCCAAAGATTTTGATAAGTTGTATTTTCATCATCGTTCACTTCCAGGAAATCTTGAATTTCCTTTTTAATTTCTTCCTGAATCCAATTCTCATTCAGCATCATAGTGTTAGGTTTCCAGGAGTTAGTGTATTTTCTGCTGTTTGTTGTGTTGTGGATGTCAAGCTTTAGACCATGGTGGTCTGATAGGGTACAGGCTAGAATTTCAACTTTCCTGTATATGTGTAGATTTATTTTGTGGCCCAATATGTGATCTATTTTGGAGAAAGTTCCGTGTGCTGCTGAGAAAATGTGTATCTTTGGTGTGTGGATGAAAAGCTCGATAGAGATCTGTAAGGTCCATTTCAGTAAGAGTTTGATTAAGTTCTAATGTGTCTCTGTTAAGTTTTAACCTGTTGATCTATCCCATGTTGAGAGGGTGGTGTTTTAATCCCCAAGAATTATCATTTGGGGGTTACTTTCTCACTGTAGACACTGTAGGGTTTGCATAATGAATATGGAGGAGTCCATATTAGGTGCATATATGTTCAGTATTATGAAGTCTTCCTGGTGAATTGCACCTGTTACTAAAATATAGTATCAACTAAAATGTAGTATCCATCTGTGTCACTTATGTTTTTTTGGTTTGAAGTCCACTTTGTCTGATAGCATAATAGCTACTCCTGCCTGTTTCCTGGTTCCATTAGCTTGCAGAATTTGGACCAGCCTTTTATTTTTAGGATATGCTTGTCTTTTGTGGTGAGATGAGTTTCCTGAATGCAGCAGATTGATGGGTTGTGATTTTTAATCCAAGTCTGTAATCTGTGTCTCTTGATTGGTGAGTTAATTCCATTAACATTTAATGTTATAATAGAGAAATTATTTTTAATTCCAGATATTTTATTATTATTATTATATTCAATTGTGCATGTGCATGTGTGTTTGTGTGTGAGTGTGTGTGTGTGTGTGTGTGTGTGTGTGTGTGTAGAACCACAGGTGAATTCAGGAACCACCATGGACCACCTCCACCTCCTCCTTGTTTACTCTGTGCCAGGATTCACAGGCTCTGCCCTACAGGCCACCCCACTTTCGCCTGGTGTCTATACATGGGGTCTAGGATCCAAACTCAGGACCTTTGTCCTGCAAGGCAGAGGCTTAACCCCTGAGCCAACTCTCCAGGCCCTTAATTCCCGACATTTTTTTTACTGGCTTTTGTAGGTGTATTATTGGCTTTTAGGTTTTGGTGGTATTATACTTCCTTCTGTCCTCCTGAATATGCCTGTTTTTTTCTTCAAAGCTTGAGTATCTTTTCTAGCATTTTTTGAAGCCTGGTTTGGTAGACATGTAAGCCTTCAAGTTGTCTTTGTGCTGAAAAACTTTTCTTTCTCCCTTGATCATGATGGATAGTTTGGCCGGGTATGTCACCCTGGGTTGACATTTTTGCTCATTTAATAATTGAAGTATGTCTCTCCAAGCTCTTCTTGCTTTTACTGTTTCCATTGAGAAGTCGTTTGTTATTTTAATAGGTTTACTTTTAGAAGTGACTTGTTTTTTTTTTCCCTTAAAGCTCTCAGCACCTTTTCTTTATCTTGAATGTAGAGTGTTTTAACTATCATTTGCAGTGGTGATTTTCTATTTTGGGGTGCGGAATGCCTCTTGTATTTGGATGGGCCTCTCATTCTTTAGATGAGAGAAGTTTTCATTTATGATAATTTGAAAAATTTTCTCAGGTGTGGTATTTTGGGATTCTTGCTCTGGTATTCCATGAAAGTGCATGTTAGGCTTCTTCAGGATGTCCCATAACTCTTGAATATTCCTCTCAAGTATCTTTTTGGCTTTAACAACCTCTTCCATTGAGCTGATTAATACTCCCACTTTGTCTTCAAGATCTGAAATTCTATTTTCTCCTTCATTAGTTCTGCTAATAAGACTCTCTGTTGAGTTCTGGTTTAGGATAACTTGTCTTTTAGTTCAGTTTTAAACTCTGCTTGAGTCTGTTTTAACTGTTCTATGCCTATTTTTGTTTCTTGAACTGTTTTTCTCAACTCTTCCAAGTGTCTGTTGTGTTCCTGTTCAAAGTGGTTGATGTGATTGTTTAACTCCTTCCAATTTCCTCTTTCATAGTATTGATCATTGTAATGATCATGCTTTGAACGTCATTATCTTGGGTCAGGCATTCTTGGCTATTTTCTGTGAATTTTTTCTGGTTGGAGTCTATCATTATGGGGTTAATTCTTTTGGTGGGAGATTTGTTTTCTTGTGTTTTGTTTCTCATGGATTTGCACTTTGACTTGGGCATTGTTGTTTTATCTCTTAAGACCTTTCAATTTCTGCTTGTTAAAAAAAATTCTGTTTGTTTTTCTGAATTTAATTAGTTGGTATCACTACTCTTGGGCAGTTATTACTAGTATTTGCCTTGGTGTTGGTTATGCTTGTTGTTATTGTTATTTCCTAGATGAGGATATTAGACTGTCAACTAAGTCAGGTTTAGAGAACAGAGGGTGAATATTATTATGGTAGTGCACTTTTACGATTTAGTACCTTGGTGACATGTGAGGGTGAGTGGTATAGTCCCTGAAGTTGTATATGTTTTGGGGGTGGCTATATGGAAAAGTTACTCTACAGTAAATAATAATTGAAAGGAACAGTATGGTTAAAAAGGGGGTTGACTTATCTTTGAGCTAGATGTGAAGAATCTCTCCCATGTGATAGGATGAATTTAGAGGACTTCAGATGTGTGGCCTTTGTCCCCTAGAGCTTTGCTAGGGTGTTCTTTGGACTCTGTTGAATTCTGATGAGCACTGTGTCCTCCCTGAACTGGGAGCTGTCCCCGGCGGGTGGAAAGGGTAGAGGTGTTGGTGGCGGTGCAGTTAATCTGGGGAACTCGGGTGTGGCATCAGAGCCCTCTGCAGCCTGGAGCAGAGCCTGCTCCAACTGGCTGGTGGGAGGAGCTGGGACGAGTGGGTGACCTGGGGTTTGGGAGTGAGCAGGGGTTGTTTACCTGGGGTGCAGTGTGTCGCTGGACTGTGAGCATCCCGGGAAGGTGGAAAGGGCAGATGCATTAGTTCTTAATGTATGAAACAGCATGCAAATTGTTAATTCTATATTATACTTAAATTAATGACACAATTTACAAAAACAGTTGAAAAAGACTTGACTACTAAAATATAAAGGTCAGATCTTAGCAGATATGTTTCTAATGCTCAATTTTCTACAACATACCTTATCCTTCTATGCTCATTTTGGAACAAGTTTTACCTTACCAACCAGAATTATTTCTCCTCTGAAAGCATTTTTTAATCAACAATATATCTCAAATTCCTTGATAGTACTCTTCTGTTTTATCATATTTAGATACCTGAAAAACATGTCTTTTGAAAGGAAATTTCATCTTTAGAAGGAATAAAGATAAGGGCTTAATTTGGAAATTGCAAATTAATTTGGGGTCATGCAAATGATATCAATCACTCAATCCTATGTAGACAGGACATGTCTATACATAGTCATTTATAAATATACACTTAAGAATCTAAGATCTTGTACCTCTCATCCAGCCTTAAAATTTCTCAATTAGTCAGAATGTTAATATAAATCTATTTATTCTAACATTAAGCAATCCTCACATTTTGTACCTTTAAAAGATGACCTCCGATATAAATATAGTAGAAGCCTTTGGATTTAAGATCTAGAGCATAAGGTGACTAAGGCAAAGCAGGCTGAGCACAAAGTTTAAAGTTAGAATTGCTCAAGGTAAGAACCTTAAATTTTAATGTTAATTGCTAGGATTGTGTCTTTTTTTAATTTTTTTAATTTATTTTTTGCACTCATACAAACTTGATAGGTTCTCCATTCCCCTCCCTCCCTCCACCCCTCCCTGGATCCCCATGCTCCCTTCCTCCTTTTCCCCTTCCTTTCCCCCTCCCTCCCTTTCTCCCACTGCCCCCCCATTCCTGGAGCATCCCTTAGTGTGCATGTCAAACTTCCCTCTGGGTCCTCCTCTCTTGATGAGGTGTAAGGACTCAGTAGCACTGCCTAGAGCTCTTTTTTGTGTTCCCCTTTAGTATAGGAACACTATTGTGGCTGTTAATCCCTCACCTCTAAGGATCTTAGAGCCTGTGATCCATGCTAGACTTTGGGGGGTAAATGACATGTTAGTCATTGTGCACGTCATGCAAAGACCTATCATGATTACTTTGGCCCTAATGTGTGTGGAATATCTTTTTTATATAATAAAGTTATGTTTAATTTCTTTTTTTAAAACATTTTTATTATTATTTCTGCTCATACAAACTTAATAGGTACACCGGTTCCCTCCCTCCCTCCTCCTCCCCCCTACCCCCTGCTCCCTCCCCCTCACCCTTCCCTCCCCATCCCCCAGTGCCTCCCCCCCCCAATCCCTGGAGAATCCTTTAATGTGCATGCCAGACTCTCCTCTGGGCCCTCCTCTCTGATGACATACAAGAACCCAGTGGCATTTCCCTGAATGCTTTCCTGTGTTCCCCTTAAGCATAGGAACACTATTATGGCTGTCAATTCCTTGCCCAAGGATCTTGTTGCCTTTAGCAAATGCTAGACTTTGTGGGGTCAATAGTGTGTTGGACATTGCGCAGGGCATGCAAAGTCCTATTATGATTGCTTCGGCCCTAACTTGTGTGGAGTATCTCGCATATCATTGCTCCTCCCCATCTTTAGGCTCTTACAATCTTACCACCCCCTCTACCGCAAATTTCCCTGAACTTTGGGATGGGGAGAGATTAGGCTAGCCGTTCTTAGTGATTAATGTAGGGTCTCTGATGTTCTGAATTATAGTTATTCTTTTTTCTTCTTCCAGTTTTGCTGTTCCTGCACTGCTCTTGGCTCCATCCTGATGGGTATTGGATGTCACCTCCTAGCCAGAGATAAAGGCTGTTAAAATAGAGTCTTATTATAATATAAGAGTAGATTCAAAGGTAGATGGAATAAGAGTAGGAGACTGTGGTGAGGGGGGTCAGTCTCCCATTTTCAGGATGATTACCTTCTATCTGCCAGACTCTATGTCCCTTTCTGTTGAGATAAAACCCCATCAGTTGCAAGTGACCAGGAAGGAAAATCTGTGAGCTTCATAGAACTAGGCCAGCCTAATCTCCCCCCATCCTGAAGCTCAGGGACATTTGCAGAAGAGGGGGGGTAAGATTGTAAGAGCAAAAGGATGGGAGGAGCAATGATTTGCAAGATTCTCCACACTAGTTAGGGCCAAAGCAATCATAATAGGACTTTGCATACCCTGTGCAATGTCCAACACACTGTTGACCTCACAAAGTCTAGCATCAGCTAAAGGCACCAAGATCCTTGGAGGCAAGGAATTGACAGCCACAATAGTGTTCCTATGCTTAAAGGGAACATGAGAAAGGGTTCAGGGAAATGCTACTAGGTCCTTGTACGTCATCGGAGAGGAGGACCCAGAGGAGAGTTAGGCATACACAATTAAGGACTCTCTGGGAATTGGGGGGGGACTGGAGGATGGGGGAGGGAGGGGGAGTAGGGGATTCGGGGGGAGGAGGGGGGGGGAGGGAACTGGTCTACCTATTAAGTATGTATGAGCGGAAATAATAAAAAATGTATTAAAAAAAAAAGAAAATCTGTAAGCTTAACCAGATGTCTCATTACTTACTTTCAGTACTTGATGGTGGCCTGTATTCTCTGCTGTAGCATGATCCCCTCTCTCCTTGTTTCTGGCGGTGCTCTCCTTCCCCTTCCCTTCTGTTTATAATCTTTGCAATTACTGTAGGTATTACAGTGATTTATCTTTGAGTGATTTATCTTTGAGTGGGTTTTGTACTAGGATGAACCTATTAGGGAGTATATGCAATGCTTAATTTTCTGTGTTTGGCAAGTTAGGGCCGAAGCAATCATAATAGGACTTTGCATGCCCTGCGCAATGTCCAACACACTATTGACCCCACAAAGTCTAGCATTTGCCAAAAGCACCAAGATCCTTGGAGGCAAGGGATTGACAGCCAAAATAGTGTTTCTATGCTTAAGGGGAACACAGGAAAGGGTTCAGGGAAATGCCGCTGGGTCCTTGTATGTCATCGGAGAGGAGGACCCAGAGGAGAGTTTGACATGCACATTAAAGGATTCTCCGGGGATTGGGGAAGGGGAGGCACTGGGGGGTGGGGAGAGGGGTGGGGAGGGTGAGCAGAGGGGTCGGGGGAGGAGGAGGAGGGAGGGAACCAGTGTGCCTATTAAGTTTGTATGAGCAGAGATAATAAAAAATGTTAAAAAAAAAAAGTTGAAAAGCACAAGAACCAAAAAAAAAAAAAAAATTCTGTTTGGGATAGGTCACTCAATAAAATTTTTCTAGTTCCATCCATTTCCCATCAAATTTCATTAATTCGTCATTTTTGATGGCTGAGTAGTATTCCATTGTATAAATGTACCACAGTTTCCTTATCCACTTGTCAACTGTTGGGCATTTGGGTTGATTCCATGACTTTGCTATTGTAAACAGCAATATTGTGAACATGGTCATGTTTGTGCTATCGAGGTGAACCTCTGCTGTATGGGGGGTTATTCCCAAAAGTGGAATAGCAGGGTCATGGCATTTCAATCTTTAATTTTTAAAGAATCACCAGATGGCTCGTCGAAGTGGTTGTATGAGCCTGCATTCCCACCAGCAATGTAGGAGAGTTCCCTTCTCCACACATCCTCTCCAGCATTTGTTGTTGTTTGTATTGTGGATTTTTGCCATCCTGACCGGGGTGAGATGATATCTCAGGGAGGTTTTGATTTGGATTTCCCTGATGGCTAAGGATGTGGAGATTTTTTAAGATATTTGTTAGACATTTTAATTTTGTCCTTGGTAAAGTTTCTTTTAAGTTCCAGGGCCCATTTTTTATTTGGTCCATTTATTTATTTGGTGTTTAGTTTTCTAAATTCTTTGTGCACTCTGGGTAATAGAGGACTATCAGATATGTGGTTAGTAAAGATCTTCTCCCATTCCGTGGGTTGCTTTTATGCTCAAGTTACAATCTCTTTATCTGAACAGAAGCTCTTTAATTTCATAAGATCCCATCTGTTGAGTGTTGGTTGTAGTGACTGTGCTATTGGATTTCTGTTTAGGAACTGTTGGCCTGGTCCTATCAGCTCTAGGGAGTTCCCAACCCTTTCAACTAAGGTTTTTATAGTCTCTCCCTTATATTGAGGTCCTTGATAGGATTGTGTCTTTTAGGTCCCCATTTTGAAAAGAATTTAACATTAGCAAAAACTTACTTATCTATCATTTCACATTCATAAAAACCTTATGTCTGATTGTAATGCCTTAAATAGCTTTTAGAGACAATGTACGATGAGTTAAAACATAACTTAGCAAAGTTTCTTTGACTTTGCTTACCAAAACACTTTCAAGCATCATATGAACAATAGCACGTAGTTACAGAAAAATCTTTCAAATTTTCTTTATGCATATTATATAAAATGGCACCAAAAATTAAGAGAATAAACTTATTACATGGTAGTAAAGAAACCTAGAAATCATATCTGTATTAGGCTACCATGGTTATAATAAATGGCTAAAGTACAAATGGAGGACATACAATTAAGGAAGCAGATTGGAGCAAAGAATTGGAAATGTGGAAAGACTTCAAAGGAGTTACAAAAGTTGATGCCAGAAACCTTGCAAAGGAACAGTAGGGCAGAAGTCTGAAGGAGTCATTAAGACCTTGTCAATAACACAATGTCATTGCTTTTTTTTTCTTTTCTTATTAATATATCTTTTATTATTATTTCAGCTCATACAAACTTAATAGGTACACCAGTTCCCTCCCCCTCCTCCTCCCCCATACCCCCTGCTCCCCCTCCCACTCCCTCCCTCCCCATCCCCTAGTGCCTCCCGCCCCAATTCCCAGAGAGTCCTTCTTGTGCATGCCTGATTTTGCTCGGGCCCTCCACTCCGATGAAGTACAAGGACCCAGTGGCCTTTCCCTGAACCCTTTCCCGTGTTCCTTAGGTATAGGAACACTGCTGTGGCTGCCAATCTTTGCCTCCAAGGATCTTGGTGCCTTTAGCAGATGCTAGACTTTGTGAGGTCAACAGTGTGTTGGACAATGCGCAGGGCATGCAAAGTCCAATTATGATTGCTTCAGCCCTAACTGTATGGGAGTATCTTACATATCATTGCTCCTCCCATCCTTTTGCTCTTACACTCTTACCGCCCCCTCTTCCGCAAATTTCCCTGAGCTTCAGGATAGGGAGAGACTAAGCTGGCCTAGTTCTAGGTGGTTGATATAGAGTCTCTGAAGTTCTGGATTGTGGTTTGTTGATTTTCTTTTGCAGTTTGCTGCTCCTGCAATGCCCTTCACTCCATCCTGATGAGCATTGTATGTCACCCCCTGGCCAGAGATAAAAAGCTGTTAAACTAGAGTCTTGTGATAAAAGCACATTCAAGGTAGATGTAATAAAAGTGGGAAACCACAGTGCGGGAGGGTCTATCACCCATTTGCAAAATGGTTACTTTTATCTGCCAGACTATATGCCCCTCTTCTGGTGAGATCATACCCCCTCAGTTGTAAATGATCAGGAACAAAAGTCTGTGAACTTAATCAGATGTCTCATTACTTATTTGGGTCCTTGATGGAGGCCTATTTTCCCTGCTGTAACATGGTCCCTTCTCTCCTTCTTTCTGGTGTGGCCCTCCTATCCATCCTCCTGTTCATAATCCTTGGAATTACTGTCTCTAGGTGGGCTGGGTGGGTTTGGTACTAGGAGCCACCTATAGGGAGTACATACGGCGCTAATTTTCTGGGGTCTGGGATACTTTCACTTAATGTAATTGTTCTAATGACATCCATTTCCCGGCAAATTCCTGTAATTCATCATTTTTGATGGCTGAGTAGTACTCCATTGTATAGATGTACCACAGTTCCTTATGCACTCATCAACTGTTGGACATTTGGGTTGATTCCATGACTTTGCTATTGTAAACAGTGCTGCTATGAACATGGTCGTGCTTGTGCTATCGAGGTGAACCTCTGCTGTATGGGGGGTTATTCCCAAAAGTGGAATAGCAGGGTCATATGGCATTTCAATCTTTAATTTCTCTAAGAGTCACCAGATGGCTCGCCAGAGTGGTTGTATGAGCCTGCATTCCCACCAGCAATGTAGGAGAGTTCCCTTCTCCACACATCCTCTCCAGCATTTGTTGTTGTTTGTATGTGGATTTTTGCCATCCTGACCAGGGTGAGATGATATCTCAGGGAGGTTTTGAGTTGAATTTCCCTGATGGCTAAGGATGTGGAGATTTTTAAAGGTATTTGTTAGACATTTTAATTTCGTCCTTGGTAAGTTTCTTTTAAGTTCCAAGGCCCGTTTTTAATTGGTCCATTTGTTTCCTTGGTGTTTAGTTTTCCAAGTTCTTTGTGCACTCTGAATAATAGAGCTCTATCAGATATGTGTTTAGTGAAGATTTTCTCCCATTCTGTGGGTTGCCTTTGCTCAAGTTACAATCTCTTTATCTGAACAGAAGCTCTTTAATTTCATAAAGATCCCATCTGTTGAGTGTTGGTTATATTGATTGCACTATTGGATTTCCAATTAGGTATTGTTGGCCTAGTCCAATCAGCTCCAGGAGTTCCCTACCCTTTCAACTAAGGTTTTTATAGTCTCTGGCCTGATATCAAGGTCCTTGATCCATTTGGAATTAAGTCTTGTACATAGTGACAAGTACGGGTCCAATTTTAATCTTCTGCATGTAGATATCCAGTTTTGTCAGCACTGTCCCACGCACTGGTCTCGCCAGCAAGAACGACGCGGCACACACAGGATCCTTCTGCAGTACAGCTTTAATGCGTCTTGAGAGGGAGAGCATAAGCTTACAGGGCAGAGACCTCAAACAACCAAAACCCAACCCTTATATAGGTTACTGGTCTTCGCCTAGGACGTGTCGCCTTCTGACTGGCTGTTGCTCGTCAGGCCATATGACGCCACGGGAGAGGCGGGAAACCAAGGATGGTCAGTTACCCGGCGCCTGCGCAGTAGCTTGTTTACTACTCAGTGTCTGCCCGAGTTGGCGCCATCTTGTAATGGAGGATGCTGCATGTAGGTCGGCGCCCTACACAGCACCATTTGTTGAAGATGCTATTCTTTTTTCCATTGGATTTTTTGGGCCCCTTTGTCAAAGGTCAAATGGCTGTAGTTGTGTAGCTTATATCTGGGTCTTCAACCCTTATCCATTGATCTGTGTGTCTATTTTGAAGCCAGTACCAGGCTGTTTTTAAAACTATGGATTTGTAGTATAAACTAAGGTTTGGTATGGTGATACCTCCAGCAATGTTTTTGTTACTCCAGGATTGTTTTGCTATCCTGGGGTTTTTTTGTGCCTCCATATGAATGTTGAGATTGTTTGGTGAACCTCTTTAAAGAATTGCTTTGAGATTTTAATTGTTATAGCATTGAATCTGTGTATTGCCTTTGGTAAGATGGTCATTTTTATGGTGTTGATTCTCCCAATCCAGGAACATGGGAAGTCTTTCCACCTTCTAGTGTCTTCTGTAATTTCTTCTTTAGGGCTTCAAAGTTTTCATTGTAAAGGTCACTTACTTCCTTGGTTAGCTTTAATACCAAGGTATTTCTTTTATTTTTTTTTTAGCGGCTATAGTTAATGGGATTGTTTCTCTCAGGGCTTTTCACTCCTTCATTGTGGGCATATAGGAAGGCCACTGATTTTTGAATATTTATTTGTATTCTGCCACCCTGCTGAACTTCTGTATTAGTTCCAGGAGCTTCTTGGTGGAGTTTTTGGGATCATTCAGGTATATGATCATGTCATCAGCAAATAGAGATAATTTGACTTTTTCCTTGCTGATTTGAATTCCTTTAATCTCCCTTTCTGTCTTATGGCTTCAGCTAAGACTTCAAGTACAATATTGAATAGAAGTGGTGAGAGTGAACAGTCTTTTCTAGTTCCTGATCAAAGCAGGAATGCTTCAAGTTTTTCCCCATTGAGTATAATCCTTGCTGTTTGATGGTTGTATACAGCTTTTATTATATTGACAAAGGTTCTTTCCATTCCAACTATCTCTAGGATTTTGACCATAAAAGGCTGTTGGATCTTGTCAAAAGCTTTTTCTACATGCATTGAGAGTATCATGTGGTCTTGAATTTGGGACTGGTTTATATGGTGAATTACATTTATTGATGTGCGTATGTTGAACCAACCTTGTATGCCTGGGATAAAGCCTGTTTGATCCCCGTGAATGATCTTTTTGATATATTTTTGAATCCGATGTGCTAAGACTTGTTAAGAATCTTTGCATCTGTGTTCATCAAAGAGATTGACCTATAGTTTATTTTTTAATACATTTTTATTATTATTTCAGCTCATACAAACTTAATAGGTACACCAGTTCCCTCCCTCGCTCCTCCACCCCCTGAAACCCCTGCTCCCCCTCCCCTCGCCCCACCCTCCCCAACCCCAGTGCCTCCTGCCCCAATTCCCAGAGAGTCCTTTCTTGTGCATGCCTGACTCTCTCTCGGCCCTCCTCTCCGATGACGTATAAGGACCCAGTGGCATTTCCCTGAACCCTTTCCCGTGTTCCCCTTAAGCATAGGAACACTACTGTGGCTGCCAATCCCTTGCCTCCAAGGATCTTGGTGCCTTTAGCAGATGCTAGACTTTGTGAGGTCAATAGTGTGTTGGACATTGCGCAGGGCATGCAAAGTCCAATTATGATTGCTTCGGCCCTAACTTGTGTGGAGTATCTTGCAAATCATTGCTCCTCCCATCCTTTTGCTCTTACACTCTTACCGCCCCCGCTTCCGCAAATTTCCCTGAGCTTCAGGATGGGGAGAGATTAGGCTGGGCTAGTTCTAGGTGGTTGATATAGGGTCTCTGAAGTTCTGGATTGTGGTTTGTCGATTTTCTTTTGTAGTTTTGCTGCTCCTGCAATGCCCTTCACTCCATCCTGCTGGGCACTGTAGGTCAACCCCCTGGCCAGAGACAAAAAGCTGTTAAACTGGAGTCTTATTATAAGAGCACATTCAAGGGTAGATGTATAAATGTAGGAAACGTCAGTGAGGTAGGGGTCAACCACCCATTTGCAAAATGGTTACTTTTTATCTGCCAGACTATATGCCCTCTCCTTCTGGTGAGATCATACCCCCTTAGTTGTAAATGATCAGGAGTGAACGTCTGTGAACTTAACCAGGTGTCACCATTATTACTTGCAGTCCTTGATGGAGGCCTATTTTCTCTACTGTAACATGGTCACTTCCCTCCTTGTTTCTGGTGTGGCCCTCCAACCCCATCCCTCCTGTTCATAATCCTTGCAATTACTGTAGGTAATACATAGATTTACCTATGAGTGTCTCAAGGTGGGCTGGGTGTGTTTGGTACTAGGAGCCACCTATTAGGGAGTACATACGGTGCTTAATTTTCTGGGTTTGGGATACCTCACTTAATATAATTGTTTCTAATGACATCCATTTCCCAGCAATTCCAGTAATTCATCATTTTTGATGGCTGAGTAGTACTCAATTGTATAGATGTAGCACAGTTTCCTTATCCACTTGTCAACTGTTGGACATTTGGGTTGATTCCATGACTTTGCTATTGTAAAAAGTGCTGCTATGAACATGGTCGTGCTTGTGCTATCGAGGCGAACCTCTGCTGTATGGGGGTTTATTCCCAAAAGTGGAATAGCAGGGACATATGGCATTTCAATCTTTATTTTCTTTAAGAATCTCCAGATGGCTCGCTCAAGTGGCTGTATGAGCCTGCATTCCCACCAGCAATGTAGGAGAGTTCCCCTCTCTCCACATCCTCTCCAGCATTTGGTGGTGTTTGTATTGTGGATTTTTGCCATCCTGACTGGGGTGAGATGATATCTCAGGGAGGTTTGATTTGCATTTTCCTGATGGCTAAAGAAGTGGAGCATTTTTTAAGATATTTGTTAGACATTTTAATTTCATCCCTGGTAAAGTTTCTTTAAGTTCCAGGGCCCATTTTTTAATTGGGCCGTTGGTTCCTTGGTGTTTAGTTTTCTAAATTTTGGTGCACTCTGGACAGTAGAGCTCTATCAGATATATGGATAGTGAAGATTTTCTCCCATTCTGTGGGTTGCCTTTGAGCTCGTGTGACAATCTTTTTATTTGAACAGAAGCTCTTTAATTTCACAAGATCCCAACTGTTGAGAGTTGGTAGCAGTGACTGTGCCATTGGATGTCTGTTTAGGAAATGTTGGCCTAGCCCAATCAGCTCGAGGGAGTTCCCTATCCTTTCAACTATGGTTTTTAAAGTCTCTGGCCTGATATCAAGGTCCTTGATTCATTTGGAATTAAGTCTTGTACATGGTAACAAGTATGGGTCCAGCTTTAATCTTCTGCATGTGGAGATCCAGTTTTGCCAGCACCATTTGTTGAAGATGCTGTTCTTTTTCCATTGGATTTTTTGGGCCCCTTTGTCAAAGACCAAATGGCTGTAACTTTGTGGGCATATATCTGGGTTTTCAATCCTTATCCATTGATCTGTGTGTCTATTTTGCAGCCAGTACCAGGCTGTCTTTATAACTATGGATTTGGAGTATAGACTTAGGTTTGGTATGGCAATACTTCCAGCAGTGGTTTTGTTACTCAGGATTGTCTTTGCTATCCTGGGTCTTTTGTGCCTCCATATGAACTTTGAGATTGTTTGGTCAACTTCTTTGAAGAATTGCTTTGGGATTTTGATTGGTATAGCATTGAATCTATTGCTTTTGGTAGGATGGTCATTTTTACGATGTTGATTCTGCCAATCCAGGAACAAGGGAGGTCTTTCCACCTTCTGGTGTCTTCTGCTATTTCTTTCTTTAGGGTTTTAAAGTTTTCATTGTAAAGGTCTTTTACCTCCTTAGTTAGGTTTATACCAAGGTATTTCATTTTTTTAGGGGCTATAGTAAATGGGATTGTTTCTCTCAAGGCTTTTTCGCTTCTTTCATTCTGGGCATATAGGAAGGCTTCTGATTTTTGCACATTTATTTTGTATCCTGCCACCCTGCTGAACTTCTCAATTAGTTCCAGGAGCTTCCTGGTGGAGTTTTTGGGATCAGGTATAAGATCATGTCATCTGCAAAGAGGGATAGCTTGACTTCTTCCTTGCCGATTTGAATCCCTCTCATGTCCCTTTCTTGTCTTATGGCTTCAGTTAAGACTTCAAGTACAATATTGAATAGAAGTGGTGAGAGTGGACAGCCTTGTCTAGTTCCTGATCGAAGTGGGAATGCTTCCAATTGTTCCCCATTGAGCATAATCCTTGCTGTGAGCTTGTTGTATACAGCTTTTATTATATTGATAAAGGTTCCTTCCATTCCTACTGTCTCTAGCGTTTTGATCATAAAAGGCTGTTGGATCTTGTCAAAAGCTTTTTCTGCATCTATCAAGAGTATCATGTGGTCTTGGACTTTGGACTGGTTTACATGATGAATTACATTTATTGATTTGCATATGTTGAACCAACCTTGTGTGCCAGGGATGAAGCCTACTTGGTCCCCGTGAATGATCTTTTTGATATGTTTTTGAATCCGATTTGCTAAGACTTTGTTGAGAATCTTTGCATCTGTGTTCATCAGAGAGATCGACCTATAGTTTTCTTTTTTAAGTGCATCTTTATTAGGTTTTGGGATTAAGACGATATTAGCTTCATAGAAGGAATTTGGTAGTTTTCCTTCCTTTGCTATTTGATGGAACAGTTTAAGGAGTATTGGTGTTATTGACTCCTTAAATGTCTGGTAGAATTCTGTGCTGAATCCATCTGGCCCAGGACATTTTTTGGTGGGAAGATTCGAGATTACTTCTTCAATTTCCTTGTATGTTATAGGACTATTTAAATAATTCACAACTTCCTGATTCAATTTAGGTAGGTTTTGTTTACTTAGAAATTCATCCATCTCTTTTGTGTTGTCAAACTTCACAGAGTATAAGTTTTTGAAATATGATGTTATAATTCTCTGGATTTCTTGGGTATCCGTAGTGATAACTCCATATTCATTTCTAATTATGTTAATTTGGGTTTTCTGTCTCTTGCTTTTGGTTAATTTAGCTAGGGGTGTATCAATCTTATTGATTTTTTCAAAGAACCAACTTTTTGACTGGTTGATTTTTTCTATCGTTTTCTTAATCTCGATTTCAGATATTTCTAAATTTATTTTGCTAATCTCCTCTCTTCTATTACTTTTGGGATCAGATTGCTCAAGTTTCTCCAAATCCTTAAGCTGCATCGTTAAATTATTTATTTCTGACGTTTCCAATTTTCTGATGTAGGCATTAAGAGCTATGAACTTACCTCTTAGAACAGCTTTCATTGTGTCCCAGAGATTTTGGTAAGTTGTATTTTCGTTATCATTCACTTTCAGGAAATCTTGAATTTCCTTTTTAATTTCTTCCTGAATCCAGTTCTCATTCAGCATCATATTGTTAAGTTTCCAAGAGTTAGTGTATTTTCTCTTGTTTGTTGTGTTGTTGTGGATGTCCAGCTTTAGGCCGTGGTGGTCTGATAGGGCACAGGCTAGAATTTTGACTTTTTTATATTTGTGTAGATTCATTTTGTGGCCCAATATGTGATCTATTTTGGAGAAAGTTCCGTGTGCTGCTGAGAAAAATGTGTATTCTTTGGTACGTGGGTGAAAAGTTCGATAGAGATCTGTAAGGTCCATTTCAGTAAGGGTTTGGTTAAGCTCCAAAGTGTCTCTGTTAAGCTTTTGACCTGTTGATCTATCCCATGTTGAGAAGGCGGTGTCGAAATCCCCGAGAATTATCGTTTGGGGGTTCATTTCTTCCTTTAGACGCTGTAGTGTTTTCTTAATGAATGTGGAGGGGCCCATATTGGGTGCATATATGTTCAGTATTGTGAAGTCTTCCTGGTGAATTGTACCTGTGACTAAAATGTAGTATCCATCTGTGTCTCTTATGATTTTCTTTGGTTTGAAGTCCACTTTGTCTGAAAGCATAATTGCTACCCCTGCCTGTTTCCTGGTTCCATTAGCTTGCAAGATTTTGGACCAGCCTTTCATTCTTAGGACGTGCCTATCTTTGTGGCGAGATGAGTTTCCTGAAGGCAGCAGATTGTTGGATTGTGGTTTTTAATCCAAGTTTGTAATCTATGTCTCTTAATCGGTGAGTTAATGCCGTTGACATTTAATGTTATAATGGAGAAATTATTTTTAATTCTGGACATTTTTTATGTTTAGTAGATTTTGTAAGCATGATGTTTGATATTTATATTTTGTTGGTATTATACTTCCCTTCTGTCCTCCTGGATACGCTTGTTCTTTTCTTCAAGCTTGAGTATCATTTCTAGCATTTTTTGAAGGCCTGGTTTGGTAGACATGTATCCCTTCAAGTTGTCTTTGTGCTGAAAAACTTTTCTTTCTCCCTCAATCATGAAGATAGTTTTGCCGGGTATATCAGTCTGGGTTGGCATTTTTGCTCATTTAATACTTGAAGTATGTCTCTCCAAGCTCTTCTTGCTTTTACTGTTTCCATTGAGTAGTCATTTGTTATTCTAATAGGTTTACCTTTAAAAGTGAGTTGCTTTTTTTCTCTTGAAGCTCTCAGCACCTTTTCTTTGTCTTGAATGTGGAGTGTTTTGACTATTATTTGCGTGGCAATTTTCTATTTTGGTCACATCTCTTTGGAGTGCGAAATGCCTCTTGTATTTGGATAGGCCTCTCATTCTTTAGTTGTGGGAAGTTTTCATTTATGATGAATTGAAATATTTCCTCAGGTGTGGTATTTTGGGATTCTTGTTCTGGTATTCCATGAATGCGCATGTTAGGTTTCTTCAGGGTGTCCCCATATTTCTTGAATGTCCTCTCCAGTATCTTTTTGGCTTTAACAATCTCTTCCATTGAGCTGGTTAATTCTCCTACTTTGTCTTCAAGATCTGAGATTCTATTTTCTGTCTCATTTGTTCTGCTGATAAGACTCTGTTGAGTTTTGGGTTGAAAATAACTTATCTCTTAGTTCAATTTTAAACTCTGCCTGAGACTGTTTTACCTGCTCTATTCCTATTTTTGTTTCTTGAACTGTTTTTCTCAACTCCTCCAGGTTCCTGTTGTGTTCCTGTTCAAAGTGGTTGACACGGTTATTTAACTCTTCTCGGATTTCCTCTTTCATATTATTAATCATGGTAATGATCATACTCTGAAAGTCGTTATGTTGGGTCTGGCTTTCATGGCTCTTTTCTATGGATTTGTTCTGGTCGCAATCCATCATTATGGGATTAGTTCTTTCGGTGGGAGATTGTTCTTGGGTTTTGTTTCTCGTGGATCTGCACTTTGACTTGTACATTGTTGTTTTGTTTTTTAGGACCTTTCAGTTTCTGTGTGTTTTTCACTGAACCGATGTAGTTGGTATTGTTACACCTGCCAATTGTTACTAGTGCTTGCCTTGGATTGGGTATGTTTGTGTATTGGTATTGTTATATCCTAGATGAGACTACTAGGATGTTAGTACGTCAGTTAAGTAACCAGGGGATGAATATAAGTATGGTAGTGCACTTTTACGATCTAGTGTCTTGGTGAAATGTGAGGGTGGGTGGTGTACTCCCTGGAGTTGTATGTTTTTGGGGTGGCTGTATGAGGAAGCTGACCTACAACATTGATACTAGAAAGGATCAGTAAGGTGAGAGAAAAGAAAAGAGAAAGAAAAAAAAAAAGGTTTACTTATCTTTAGGCTGGATATGAAGAGTCTCGCATGTGATACAATGGTTGTAGTGAAGTCCAGATGTATGGCCTGTGTTCTCTTTGTTCCTTAGAGTTTTGCTTGAGTTTCCTTTGTACTCTATTGAATTCTGAGTAGCAGTGTGACTTCCATGGACCACGTGCGTAGGTCCCCGGTGGGCAAGAACGGCAGAGGGTCTGATGTTGATGGCAGAATTCTTCACCTGCGACCTGTGGGGGGGCAGAGGGGCACGGGGGCGGGAGGGCACAAGGGGCTGGTGTCTGGGGCGGGGCCCCGGAGGCTAAGCTGGCGGCCAGGCGCGGGTGCTGTTGGCCGGGAGGCTCGGCTCCGGGTTGGGGGGCTGGGCTGGGAGGGGCTCTCTCTCACCTGGGCTAAGGTCCGGGGTCGGCGCGGAGAGGGGGCTGGGGGCAAAGCCGGCGGCCGTGCGTGGGTGCTGCTGGCCGGGCGGCTCAGCTCGGGGGTGGTGGGGGTCTATCTGAAATTTCATTGAAATCAAAGCCACAAGATAATTTGTCAGGAAAGAAATCTTGAAGTTTACTAGGAACACTGCCAATAGACTTTAAAAATTTAATTACATTAATGTTTAAGTCAGTACATACTTAGACTCTTTAGTGTTATCAAAATTATTTATTTTTAAGTATGCATACATGTATTTTAATTGAACATGCAAAATATAAAAATTAGTAGCATGCAGCAGAAATAAAGAAAAAAAATTGCAATGGCCATAAACTAGTGATTTTAAAACACAAAACAGATAAACATAAGCTGTCAGACATATGATAAGATTACATGAGCCTTTTACACCCCACCCCCCTCCACCTGTCAGAACGCAGCGCGGTCCAGCCGGGCCTCACCCCGCGCCCTAGGTAAGTCTCCACCCCGCGCACTGCCCACCAAGACCCCAAGTCAGCCCACAGGCACCGGGCTCCGACTCCCACCATCCAGCCGGAGCCACGCGCGGGGCCCAGGGACGAGGAGGACCTCCCCCTGCGCCCAGGCCCCGCCCCAGCTGCCCTCGAGTTAAAGAGCTCCACGCCAACGCCCCCATCCTCCCTTTACACCACACCCCGCTCCACCAGTCGGGGCGCCAGTGGTCCAGACGGGCCTCACCCCGCGCCCTAGGTAAGTCTCCGCCCTGCGCACCGCCCAGGAGAACCCCAGGCCAAATAATTCAGTTTAGTGAAATTGAGAGGTCTTAAGAGTTAAAATGACAATGCCAAAGTCAAAGTGCAAATCCATGAGAAGCAACACTCAAGTAAACAAATTTCCCACTGAAGAAATTAATCCCATAATGTTAGACTCCAACCAGAACAAACCCGCGGAAAATGGCCAAGAAAGCCTCACCCAGGATAACGACTTTCAAAATATGATCATTACCATGTTCAATACTATGAAAGAGGAAATCCGGGAGGAATTACATAATCAAATCAATCGCTTTGAAGAGGAACACAACAGACATTTCGAGGAGTTGAGAAAAACAGTGCAAGAAACAAAAACTGGCATAGAGCAGTTAAAACAGACTCAAGCAGAGTTTAAAACTGAGCTACAAGACAAGTTATCTTCAACCCAGAAAGCCACAGAGAGTCTTATCAACAGAACTAACAAAGCAGAAAACAGAATTTCAGACCTTGAAGATAAAGTGGGAGTACTAACCAGCTCAATGGAAGAGGTTGATAAAGCCAAAAAGATACTTGAGAGAAATATCCAAGGGATATGGGACACCCTGAAGAAGCCTAACATGTGTATTCATGGAATACCAGAGCAAGAATCTCAAAATACCACCCCTGAGGAAATTTTTCAAACGATCATCAAGGAAAACTTTCCTCATCTAAAGAAAGAGAGGCCCATCCATATACAAGAGGCATTCCGCACCCCAACCAGATACGACCAAAACAGAAGCACCCCACGGCAAATAATAGTTAAAACACTCCACATTCAAGATAAAGAACTGGTGCTGAGAGCTTCAAGGGAGAAAAAACAAGTCACTTTTAAAGGTAAACCTATTAAAATAAATGACTTCTCAGTCGAAACAGTAAAAGCAAGAAGAGCTTGGAGAGAAATACTTCAAGTATTGAATGAGCAAAAATGTCAACCCAGGCTGATTTACCCTGCAAAACCATCAGTCATGATCAAGGGAGAAAGAAAAATTTTCCAGCACAAAGACAACTTGAAGGGATACAAGTCAACCAAACCAGGCCTTCAAAAAAATGCTAGAAATGATACTCAAGCGTGAAGAAAAAAACAGGAATATCCAGGAGAACAGAAGGCAAGTATAACACCATTAAAAGTGAAGCAATATACTTATAAAAACTACTAAACATAATAAATGTCTGGAACTAACAATAGTTTCTCCATTATAACACTAAATGTTAATGGAATTAATTCACCGATCAAGAGACACAGAGTACAAACTTGGATGAAAAATCACAATCCATCAATCTGCTGGCTGCAGGAAACCTATCTCACCACAAAAGATAGGCACGCTCTAAAAATAAAAGGCTGATCAACAATTCTACAAGCTAATGGAAGCAGAAAACAGGCAGGGGTAGCCATTATGCTATCAGACAAAGTGGACTTCAAACCAAAGAAAATTATAAGAGACACAGATGGATACTACATTTTAGTCACAGGTACAATCACCAGGAAGACTTCACAATCCTGAACATATATGCACCCAATACGGGCCCCTCCACATTCATTAAGAAAACCCTACAGCGTCTAAAGCAAAAAATCAACCCCCAAATGATAATTCTTGGGGACTTCAACACCGCCCTCTCAACATGGGATAGATCAACAGGTCAAAAGTTTAGCAGAGACACTTTGGACTTTAATCAAACCCTGAAAGAAATGGACCTTACAGATCTCTATCGAACTTTTCACCCACGCACCAAAGTATAAACATTTTTCTCAGCAGCACACGGAACTTTCTCCAAAATAGATCACATATTGGGCCACAAAACAAATCTACACATATACAAAAAAGTTGAAATTCTAACCTGTGCCCTATCAGACCACCACAGCCTAAAGCTGGACATCCACAACACATCAAACAAGAGAAAATACACTAACTCTTGGAAACTTAACAATATGATGCTGAATGAGAACTGGATTCAGGAAGAAATTAAAAAGGAAATTCAAGATTTCCTGAAAGTGAATGATAATGAAAATACAACTTACCAAAATCTCTGGGACACAATGAAAGCTGTTCTAAGAAGTAAGTTCATAGCTCTTAATGCCTACATCAAAAAATGGAAACATCAGAAATAAACAACTTAACAATGCAGCTTAAAACTTTAGAGAAACTAGAGCAATCTGATCCCAAAAGGAGTAGAAGAGAGGAGATTAGCAAAATAAATTGAGAAATATCTGAAATCGAGATTAAGAAAACGATAGAAAAAATCAACCAGTCAAAAAGCTGGTTCTTTGAAAAAATCAATAAGATTGATACACCCCTAGCTAAATTAAGCAAAAGCAAGAGAGAGAAACCCCAAATTAACAAAATCAGAAATGAACATGGAGTTATCACTACTGATACCCAAGAAATCCAGAGAATTATAATATCATATTTCAAAAACTTATACTCTGTGAAGTTTGACAACACAAAAGAGATGGATGAATTCCTAAGTAAACACAACTTACCTAAATTGAATCAGGAAGTTGTGAATTATTTAAATAGTCCTATAACATACAAGGAAATTGAAGAAGTAATCTCGAATCTTCCCACCAAAAAATGTCCTGGGCCAGATGGATTCAGCACAGAATTCTACCAGACATTTAAGGAGTCAGTAACACCAATACTCCTTAAACTGTTCCATCAAATAGCAAAGGAAGGAACACTACCAAATTCCTTCTATGAAGCTAATATCGTCTTAATCCCAAAACCTAATAAAGATGCACTTAAAAAGAAAACTATAGGCCGATTTCTCTGATGAACACAGATGCAAAGATTCTCAACAAAGTCTTAGCAAATCGGATTCAAAAACATATCAAAAAGATCATTCACAGGACCAAGTAGGCTTCATCCCTGGCACACAAGGTTGGTTCAACATACGCAAATCAATAAATGTAATTCATCATGTAAACCAGTCCAAAGTCCAAGACCACATGATAATCTTGATAGATGCAGAAAAAGCCTTTGACAAAATCCAACAGCCTTTTATGATCAAAACACTAGAGACTGTAGGAATGAAAGGAACCTTTATCAATATAATAAAAGCTGTATACAACAAGCCCACAATGCTCAATGGGGAACAATTGGAAGCATTAACACTTCGATCAGGAACTAGACAAGGCTGTCCACTCTCACCACTTCTATTCAATATTGTACTTGAAGTCTTAACTGAAGCCATAAGACAAGAAAGGGACATAAGAGGGATTCAAATCGGCAAGGAAGAAGTCAAGCTATCCCTCTTTGCAGATGACATGATCTTATGCCCGAGTGATCCCAAAAACTCCACCAGGAAGCTCCTGGAACTAATTGAGAAGTTCAGCAGGGTGGCAGGATACAAAATAAATGTGCAAAAATGAGAGGCCTTCCTATATGCCCAGAATGAAAGAAGCGAAAAAGCCTTGAGAGAAACAATCCCATTTACTATAGCCCCTAAAAAAATGAAATACCTTGGTATAAACCTAACTAAGGAGGTAAAAGACCTTTACAATGAAAACTTTAAAACCCTAAAGAAAGAAATAGCAGAAGACACCAGAAGGTGGAAAGACCTCCCTTGTTCCTGGATTGGCAGAATCAACATCGTAAAAATGACCATCCTACCAAAAGCAATATACAGATTCAATGCTATACCAATCAAAATCCCAAAGCAATTCTTCAAGAGAAGTTGACCAAACAATCTCAAAGTTCATATGGAGGCACAAAAGACCCAGGATAGCAAAGACAATCCTGAGTAACAAAAACACTGCTGGAAGTATTGCCATACCAAACCTAAGTCTATACTCCAAATCCATAGTTATAAAGACAGCCTGGTACTGGCTGCAAAATAGACACACAGATCAATGGATGAGGATTGAAAACCCAGATATAAGCCCACAAAGTGACAGCCATTTGGTCTTTGACAAAGGGGCCCAAAGAATCCAATGGAAAAAGAACAGCATCTTCAACAAATGGTGCTGGCAAAACTGGATCTCCACATGCAGAAGATTAAAGCAGGACCCGTACTTGTCACCATGTACAAGACTTAATTCCAAATGGATCAAGGCCCTTGATATCAGGCCAGAGACTATAAAAACCATAGTTGAAAGGATAGGGAACTCCCTCGAGCTGATTGGGCTAGGCCAACATTTCCTAAACAGACATCCAATGGCGCAGTCACTGCTACCAACTCTCAACAGTTGGGATCTTGTGAAATTAAAGAGCTTCTGTTCAGATAAAGAGATTGTAACACGAGCTCAAAGGCAACCCACAGAATGGGAGAAAATCTTCACTAATCACATATCTGACAGAGCTCTACTGTCCAGAGTGCACCAAAACTTAAAAAACTAAACCCCAAGGAAACCAACGGCCCAATTAAAAAATGGGCCCTGGAACTTAAAAGAAACTTTACCAGGGATGAAATTAAAATGTCTAACAAATATCTGAAAAAATGCTCCACTTTCTTAGCCATCAGGGAAATGCAAATCAAAACTTCTCTGAGATATCATCTCACCCCGGTCAGGATGGCAAAAATCCACAATACAAACAACAACAAATGCTGGAGAGGATGTGGAGAGAGGGGAACTCTCCTACATTGCTGGTGGGAATGCAGGCTCATATAGCCACTCTGGCGAGCCGTCTGCAGATTCTTAAAGAAATTAAAGATTGAAATGCCATATGACCCTGCTATCCCACTTTTGGGAATAACCCCCCCATGCAGCAGAGGTTCGCCTCGATAGCACAAGCTCGACCATGTTCATAGCAGCACTGTTTACAATAGCAAAGTCATGGAATCAACCTAAATGTCCAACAGTTGACGAGTGGATAAGGAAACTGTGGTACATCTATACAATGAAGTACTACTCAGCCATCAAAAATGATGAATTACTGGAATTTGCTGGGAAATGGATGTCATTGGAAACAATTATATTAAGTGAAGTATCGCAAACCCAGAAAATTAAGCGCCGTATGTATTCCCTAATAGGTGGCTCCCCCATCCCACATTGAGACACTCAAAAGTAAACCTATGTAACACAGTATTTGCAAGGATTATGAACAGGAGGGATGGGGTAGGAGGGCCACACCAGACATAAGGAGAGAGGGGAGCATGTTACAGCAGAGAAAATAGGCCTCCATCAAGGTCTGCAAGTAAGTAATGAGAAACCTGGTTAAGTTCACAGACGTTCTTTCCTGATCTCACCAGAAGGGGAGGGCATATAGTCTAGCAGATAAAAAGTAATCGTTTTGCAAATGGGTGATGGACCCCCTCCCTCACTGAGGTTTCCTACTTTTATTACATCTACCCTTGAATGTACTATTATAACAAGACTCCAGTTTAACAGCTTTTTGTCTCTGGCCAGGGGGTGACATACAGTGCCCAGCAGGATGGAGTGAAGGGCATTGCAGGAGCAGCAAAACTGCAAAAGAAAATCAACAAACCACAATCCAGAACTTCAGAGACTCTGTATCAACCACATAGAACTAGGCCAGCCTAATCTCTCCCCATCCTGGAGCTCAGGGACATTTGCGGAAGAGGGGGTGGTAAGATTGTAAGAGCAAAAGGATGGGGGAACAACGATTTGTAAGATTCTCAACAATAGTTGGGGCCAAAGCAATCATAATGGGACTTTGCATGGCCTGCGCAATGTCCAGCGCACTGTTGCCCTCATAAAGTCTAGCATCTGTTAAGGGCACCGAGATCCCTGGAGGCAAGGGATTGACAGCCATAGTAGTGATCCTATGCTTAAGGGGAACAAGAGAAAGGGCTTATGGAAATGCCACTGGGTCCTTATATGTCATCGGAGAGGAGGACCCAGTGGAGAGTTAGGCGTACACAACAAAGGACTCTCTGGGAATTGGGGGGGGGGGGCACTGTGGGATGGGGAGGCAGAGGAGGGGGAGGAGAGGGTTCGGGGGGAGGTGGGGGGAGGGAGGGAACTGGTAAAAAAATTTTTAAAATGTATAATTACATTTTAATAAAAAAAAAAAAAGTCCTTTCTGACAATTGAGGAAACTACTTAGGATAACCAGTGCAATGGGGACACTCTAGTGGTTATCAAGAGCACTGCAAGGACAATCATATGCTCTGACCTTTAAATTCACATTACTTTTTCTCTTATGAATGACTGGGTGAAAAAAATAAATCACATCCTTAGGGGGGTTGAGCCTGGCCTGCAAGAGGGCTGCCTCTGTTTGCCCTACCACAGCATAGTCCATCTTCAGGGCCCATGTGCACCAGGGTAAATAGGTAGTGACCCAACCAAAAAAAAAAAAAAAAAAAGCATGGAATATGCTGTTTGTTCTTGTTCGGGTTTAGTTCTTGCTTTGGGTATTTTCAGACTTACTCTTATTTTATTCATTCACACATATAATTTGTCCATGTCATTTGTAGACCCTGTCCCTTTTCAAAACATTACCATATCATTCAAAATTACTTCATGGATCATGGTCTTCAATATTACTGCTTAGTGCCTGTATTAGTTACTTTTATTTATTGCTGTGAGAGAAAATCCAAAGTCAGGCAATTTAAGAGAAAAAGGAAGATTTGTTTAGTTTACAGTTCCAGAGGGGAGGTACCCTCCTTCATGGTGGACACAGTAGGCTGGAGGCAGAAGCTGGAGGAGGCCTAGGTCACCCATCCATCTTGGAAGCTGAGAGATACAAGATTCCTGCTGCAAAAGCTGACTAATCCAGGAGATAGAGTAGGACTAATCCACCACAAGGCCTACCACCTGTGACTGCATTCCTCCAGCAAGACTCCACCTCTCAAAGGTGCCATGACCTTCTCAAACACATGATGCTGTGGAGGAACATTTCAGACCATGGCATTCCACCCCAGTCTCACAAGCATCTCATTACAAAAACTATACTCAGTCTGACTTTGAAAATTCTCATAGACTATATCAGTAGTCCCAACAAAGTCCAAATGTGCAAAGTCCAAAGCCTTCTGTAAAATCAAAAAACAAGTTATATACTTCCAATGTACAATGGCATAGAATAAACATTCCCATTTGAAACAAAGGAATGGGGCAGATCCAGAAATACCAGTCCATAACAAGACTGAAAACAGCAGGACAAACTCCAAATCCTGTAGCTCCATATCTAACAGTTGAGGCTCTCATTGAAATCATCTCTGTTCCACCTTTTCAAATCAGCTGCCCATAGAACACATTACTGTCTTGGGCTGGCTCCTCCAAGGGTACCAGCTCTCCTTGGCAGATGTCCCATGTTGTCAGTGGAATCTCTAATATCTTCACTTCTGAATGGCAAATCAGGTTTTAACTCCACAGCACAAATTGCCTTTCTTGGGCCTCTAAACTACAGGCTATCTTCTGCATGCTCCCTGGATTTTGCCATTCTCTGAAACCTTGAAGGAGGGATCCACAACCTCCTTCCTCTTGCATCTCTGATGTTTCTAAAACAAGAACCATGTTGACTGACTTTACCAAGTTCTGATGTAGCCTTGGGTTAGAGATTAGCCCCCTCAAACCACAACTGATACAGCTTCTCTGTGGCTGATTGTAGGAAAAAAATCTCTTTCTTCTCTGGGCCTGGCAGTTGTTTTAGGGGAGAAACAGAACCTTGCTTTAGAATGCCACACTTTACTCATTCCTTCAAAATTGGAGATGCAGGTTGGGGAGAGATGGAGGTCAGGCAGGAAAGCCTGCTTGTGGACACCTCTGACAGGGAGGAAATACTCAGCCACTCCTCTTTGAGGATTCATCATGTAGCCAGGGTGACTTCCAACAACCAAAGGCTCTGAGGAAGACTTTGAACCTATTGATTCGCCATACCTAAGTTTTAGAATTACATTTGTCCAACACCACAAGGTTCTAGAGATCAAATCCAGGGCTTTTCTCATCATCGGGCACCCACTTACTTACTGAGCCACATCCCCAGTCTTGTTCCCAAAAGCTGACTTTGGAGAGCATTGCTTTCCCTCAAATACTCCAATCAGGTTTGCAGAACCTCTGTAAATACCTATTATTTTACCCATAGATTAGAAAAAACACCCAACACTAAACCAAAAGTTGTCTTCTATAGCAGAAGTAGAAGATCTAAACACCCTAATAGAAAGAAGCCTAGGACAGTGGAAGAGCAATGAAGTGGACAACAATAGCCAGCCAGATGCAAAATACCCTAGACCCTGTAATGCCCACCAGGAATCAGGCCAACCAAACTTAATCCTAAGGTTCAGGGAATCTTGAGAAAAGGGGTGCAGTAAGATTGTAAGTGTCTAAAAGAAAGGCCCACCATTGGACAAGACATTCCAAAGGCAGAACTGCTGCATTCAGGAACTCACTGCAATGAGTCTTGTCCTTACCAA
Organism: Typhlomys cinereus; assembly: GCA_023101885.1. Taxonomy (NCBI): domain Eukaryota; kingdom Metazoa; phylum Chordata; class Mammalia; order Rodentia; family Platacanthomyidae; genus Typhlomys; species Typhlomys cinereus. Next base: position 7,593 of record JALPQD010001125.1, on the reverse strand, counting down.
ACCTGCATTATGACTGACATACCAACATGCTCCCATAAACTAGCAAAGATCTTAGGAGAAATAATTATGTACACTTAAAACTTTGGGGCTACACGTAATACAGTAATTGCAAGGATTATGAACAGGAGAGATGGGGTTGGAGGGCCACACCAGGCACAAGGAGAGAGGGGACCATGTTACAGCAGAGAAAATAGGCCTCCAAGGAATGCAAGTAAGTAATGTGACACCTGGTTAAGTTCACAGACCTTCGTTCCTGATCATGTACAACTGAGGGGGTATGATCTCACCAGAAGGGGAGGGCATATAGTCTGGCAGATGAAAGGTGTTCATTTTTCAAATGGGTGACTGACCCCTCCCTCACCGAGGTTTCCTGCTTTTCTTACATCTACCCTTGAATGTGCTATTAGAACAAGACTCAGGTTTAAACAGCTTTTTGTCTCTGGCCAGGGGGGTGACATACAGTGCCCAGCAGGATGGAGTGAAGGGCATTGCAGGAGCAGCAAAACTGCAAAAGAAAATCAACAAACCACAATCCAGAACTTCAGAGACTCTATATCAACCACATAGAACTAGGCCAGCCTAATCTCCCCCCATCCTGAAGCTCAGGGACATTTGCGGAAGAGGGGGCGGTACGATTGTAAGAGCAAAAGGACGGGAAGAACAATGATATGCAAGATTCTCCACGCTAGTTAGGGCCGAAGCAATCATAATAGGACTTTGCATGCCCTGCGCAGTGTCCAACACACTATTGACCTCACAAAGTCTATCATCGGCTAAAGGCACCAAGATCCTTGGAGGCAAGGGATTGACAGCCACAGTAGTGTTCCTATGCTTAAGGGGAACACGAAAAAGGGTTCAGGGAAATGCCACTGGGTCCTTGTACATCATCGGAGAGGAGGACACAGAAGAGAGTTAGGCATACACAATAAAGGACTCTCTGGGAATTGGGGGGAGGCGCTGGGGGATGGGGAGGAAGGGAGGAGGAGCAGGGGATTTCGGGGAGAGGAGGAGGGAGGGAGGGAACTGGTCTACCTATTAAGTTTGTATGAGCGGAAATAATAAAAATGTATTAAAAAAAACTTTGGGGGCTAGGGCTAGACGGGTTAAGGGGAATGTCCCTACCAGTGGGACAGTCCAATGAGGGGGTCACTTGATCTGCCACAGAGGCCTAAACGCCCACGTAGAGTAGACAATCCAGAAAGAACCTTGGAATCCATAAAGCAGACAGGCAGAAGGGTGGGAAGGAGTGAGGACAGACTGGTAAAGCGAAGTTGTAGGGCTGGTTCCACCCATCAGCTAGACAATCTTCTTCAGGTTTGCTGTGGACTTAACTCAAACACTAATTCTCTACAAATGTGTCCAGAGCTCAAACCCTCAACTGTCAAGTTTGACACGTCTCAAGTTTGACATCCTCACACACACACACACACAGACTCATGAGTTAGAATCTTTAGTTGTATAGGAAGGTCATGGCAACTTTAAGAGATGGAGTCTTGCTGGAGGAAGTCAGTCACAGGGGTTATGCCTTGAGATTGATGAGTCTACCCTACTTCATAGAATGATCAGCTCTTGCAACTGGTAGTTTTGCAGCTCTCAGCCTCCATGAAGGATATAACTTAGACCTCCTCCAGCTTCTTCCAGCCAGCCATGCCTTTTCTGACATGAAATACTACATACATCTCCCTTCTGGAACTCTAAGTGAAATAAATCTCCCTTTCTCCCTTTAAGTTTCTTGAGTTTAGGAGTTCTCTCCACAGCAACAATGAAAAGTAACTATACAGAAATTGGTACCAGAGAAGTTATTGTTGTGTAAGACTAAGAGGATCTGGGACTAGAAAGAAAAGTAATTGTGAAGCTGATTGAGAAGCATGACTATAACTGTGATGTGGCTTGTTAGCCTTTGGAAATGTTTGCTGGGAGAAACAGAAAACTTTGGGACTTTGCACTTGGAACATTTTTGCATATTGGAGACACAGCCAAAAGGGCTATTCTTGTGAGAGTTTGGAAAAATAATAATGCTATAAGAGATGTGGAAATGGAAGCCCAGCTTGTTATGCTCCAGAGAAGAAAAGAGACTGTGTTTGGAAACTACATGAGGGGCAAATGGAGTGATGCATTGGCAGGGAGCATGATTAAAGTTTGCCCTTGTCCTGCAAGCTTGCCTGAAGTTAAATTTGAGTGCTTGATGGAAGAACTGCAAGGCAATGTAGTCTTGACACTGTAACATTGATACCTTTTAGCACTCTTGTTCAGAGTACATTGAAAAAGAGCAAAGAAATAGACAAAAGAAGTGAAAGCTGTGAAGTTTCAAGAAAAATGTGAGGGTAAGTCTACAGAGAATGCAGACAGCAAAATGACAGCTAATGTAAAAGAATTATCTCCTTTTTTTAAACAGGTAATGGTGAGCATCACCATTTATAAGCGTTCCACTTGAATTTTTAATTTATTTTTTCCACTCATACAAATTTGAGAGTTACCCCATTCCCCACCCTCCTCCACCCTGCCTCAATCCCCTTGCTCCTTCCCCCATTTTCACCTTCCTTTCCCCCCTCCCTCCCTTTCTCCCAGTGCTCCACCCCCCACACACACACTCCTGGAGCATCCTTTAGTGTGCATGTCAAACTTCTGCTAGAAAAACAACAGACAAACATATCCAATTCCAAGGTAAACACTAGTAATGACTGCCTGAGTAGTAATACCAACTAAATCAGTTAAATCAAAAACACATAGAAACTGAAAGGTCTTAAGAGACAAAACAGCAATGCCCAAGTCAAAGTGCAGATCCATGAGAAACAAACCCAAAATGACAAATCTCCCACCGAAAGAATTAACCCCATAATGGTGGATTTCAACCAGAACAAATTCACAGATAATAGCCAAGAAAGCCAGACCCAAGATAATGACTTTAAAAGTATGATCATTACTATATACTATTACTATGAAAAAGGAAATCCAGGAGGAGTTAAACAACCGCATCAACCACTTTGAACAGGAACAGAACAGACATGTGCAGGAGTTGAGAAAAACAGCCCAAAAAACAAAAATAGCCCAGGCCGACGCAGCAACCCACGCCCACCTGCCCGCCCGGTCCCAGGTCTCAGGTGAGTGAGTGAGCACGCCCAGCCCCCCAGCTCCCCAGCCAGTGCCCCGGTCTCCCAGCGGCACCCAGGCGGCCTCCAACTTTGCCTGGGCCCCGCCCCAGACCCCCCCCTTGCCTCCCCCCCAGCCCACCACCACTACAGCCCCCCACCTGCCCCTCCGGTCCCAGGTCCCAGGTGAGTGAGTGAGCCCGCCCAGCTCCCCAGCCGCCCAGCCGGTGCCCCATCTCCCAGTGGCACCCAGGCGGCTTCCGGCTTTGCCTGGGCCCCTCCCCGGACCACAGCCCCTTTCTTCCTACCACCCGCATCTCTGCCAGACAGGACTTGATCACATTCCTCCATCCCTGGAGCTTGGGTGGGCCCTAAGCCAATTCCCAGGTCCCAGGTGAAGAATTCTGCCATCCACATCAGACCCTCTGGCTCTCCAGCCCACCAGGGACCTACCCACGTGGTCCAGGGAAGACACACTGCTAGTCAGAATTCAATAGAGTCCAAAGGAAACTCAAGCAAAGCTCTGGGGGACAAAGGTCATACATCTGGAGTCCTCTACAGTCATCCTATTGCGTGGGAGAGATTCTTCACATGCAGCCCAAAGATAAGTAAACCTTTCTTTTTTTCACCTTACTGATCCTTTCTAGTATCAATTGCTGTAGATCAACTTTTCTATTCAGCCACCCCAAAAACATACAACTCCAGGGAGTACACCACTCACCTCACATATCAACAAGATACTGAATCGCAAGGGTGCACTACCATACTAATATTCACCCCTTATCTCCTTAACCTGACTTAACTGATGTACTAACAGCCTAATAGCCTCATTTAAGAAATTACAATAACAATAGACAAACATACCCAATCCAAGGCAGGCACTAGTAATACCTGGCAAAGGTAATAATAATACCAACTAAATCAGTACAGTGAAAAACACACAGAAACTGAAAGGTCCTAAGAAACAAAACAACAATGACCAGGTCAAAGTGCAGACCCATGAGAAACAAAACCCAAGAAGACCAATCTCCCACCGAAAGAACTAATCCCATAATGATGGATTCCGACCAGAACAAATTCACAGAAAATAGCCAAGAAAGCCAGAACCAACATAACGACTTTCAGAATATGATCATTACCATGATTAATACTATGAAAGAGGAAATCCGAGAAGAGTTAAACAACCAAATCAACCACTTTGAACAGGAACACAACAAGCAAATGGAGGAGTTCAGAAAAACAGTTCAAGAAACAAAAATAGGCATAGAGGAGTTAAAACAGTCTCAGGCAGAGTTTAAAGTTGAACTAAAAGACAAGTTTTCTGCAACCCAAAATTCAACAGGGAGTCTTATCAGCAGAACAAATGAAGCAGAAAATAGAATTTCAGGTCTTGAAGACAAGGTGGAAGAATTAACCAGATCAATGGAAGAGATTGTTAAAGCCAAAAAGGTACTTGAGAGGAACATTCAAGAGATATGGGACACCCTCAAGAAGCCTAACATGAGCATTCATGGAATACTAGAACAAAAATCCCAAAATACCACACCTGAGGAAATATTTCAAATCAACATAAATGAAAACTTCCCACAACTAAAGAATGAGAGGCCCATCCAAATACAAAGGCATATCACACTCCAAACAGATATGACCAAAATACAAAATCGCCACGGCAATAATAGTCAAAACACTCCACATTCAAGACAAAGAAAAGGTGCTGAGAGCTTCAAGAGAAAAAAAGCAACTCACTTTTAAAGGTAAACCTATTAGAAAAACAAATGACTACTCAATGGAAACAGTAAAAGCAAGAAGAGCTTGGAGAGAGACATACTTCAAGTATTAAATGAGCAAAAATGCCAACCCAGACTGATATACCCGGCAAAACTATCTGTCATGATTGAGGGAGAAAGAAAAGTTTTCCAGCACAAAGACAACTTGAAGGGATACATGTCTACCAAACCAGGCCTTCAAAAAATCCTAGAAATGATACTCAAGCTTGAAGAAAAGAACAAGCATATCCAGAAGGAGAGAAGGGAAGAATATCACCAAAATATAAATATCAAGCAATACGCTTACAAAATCCACTAAACATAAAAAATGTCCAAAAAAAATAATTTCTCCATTATAACATTAAATGTCAATGGTATTAACTCTCCGATTAAGAGACACAGATGACAAACGTGGATTAAAAACCACAATCCAACAATCTGCTGCCTTCAGGAAACTCATCTCACCAAAAGATAGGCACATCCTAAAAATAAAAGGCTGGTCCAAAATTTTGCAAGCTAATGGAACCAGGAAACAGGCAGGGGTAGCAATTATGCTTTCAGCAAAGTGGACTTCAAACCAAAGAAAATCATAAGAGACACAGATGGACACTACATTTTAGTCACAGGTACAATTCACCAGGAAGACTTCACAATACTGAACTTTTTTTTTCTTTTTTTTTATTAAAAATTTAATTATACATTTTAAATTTTTTACCAGTTCCCTCCCTTCCCTCTCCTCCCCCCGAACCCCATTTCCATAAGCCCTTTTCTTGTTCCCCTTAAGCATAGGATCACTACTATGGCTGTCAATCCCTTGCCTCCAGGGATCTCGGTGCCCTTAACAGATGCTAGACTTTATGAGGGCAACAGTGCACTGGACATTGCGCAGGGCATGCAAAGTCCCATTATGATTGCTTTGGCCCCAACTATTGTTGAGAATCTTGCAAATCGTTGCTCCTCCCATCCTTTTGCTCTTACAGTCTTACCACCCCCTCTTCCACAAATGTCCCTGGGCTCCAGGATGGGGACACAATACTGAACTTATATGCACACAATACACGCCCCTCCACATTCATTAAGAAAACCTACAGCATCTAAAGCAAAAATCAACCCCAAATGATAATTCTTGGGGACTTCAACACCACCCTCTCAACATGGGATAGATCAACAGGTCAAAAGCTTAACAGAGACACTTTGGAACTTAATCAACACTTAAAGAAATGGACCTTACAGATCTCTATCGAAATTTTCATCCACGCACAAAAGAATACACATTTTTCTCAGCAGCACACGGAACTTTCTCCAAAATAGATCACATACTGGGCCACAAAATAAATCTACACATATACAAAAAAGTCGAAATTCTAACCTGTTCCCTATCAGACCACCATGGCCTAAACCTGGACATCCACAACACACAAACAACAGAAAATATACCAACTCCTGGAAACTTAACAATATGATGCTGAATGAGAACTGGATTCAGGAAGAAATTAAAAAGGAAATTCAAGATTTCCTGAAAGTGAACGATAATGAAAATACAACTTACCAAAATCTCTGGGACACAATGAAAGCTGTCCTGAGAGGTAAGTTCATAGCTCTTAATATCTACATCAAAAAAATGGAAACATTATGAATAAATAACTTAACAATACAGCTTAAAGCTTTAGAGAAACTAGAGCAATCTGATCCCAAAAGCAGTAGAAGAGAGGAGATAAGCAAAATCAGGGGAGAAATATCTGAAATTGAGATTAAGAAAACAATAGAAAAAATCAACAGTCAAAAAGCTGGTTCTTCGAAAAAATCAATAAGATTGATACCCCCTAGCTAAATTAACCAAAAGCAGGAGAGAGAAAACCCAAATTAACAAAATTAGAAATGAACATGGAGTTATCACTACTGATACCAAAGAAATCCAGAGAAGTATAACATCATATTTCAAAAAATTATACTCTGTGAAGTTTAACAACAAAAGAGATGGACGAATTTCTAAGTAAACACAACTTACCTAAATTGAATCAGGAAGTTGTGAATTATTTAAATAGTCATACAACATATGAGGAAATTGAAGAAGTAATCTTGAATCTTTCCACCAAAAAATGTCTGGGACCAGATGGATTCAGCACAGAATCTACCAGACATTTAAGGAGTCAATAACACCAATACTCCTTAAATTGTTCCATCAAATAGCAAAGGAAGGAACACTACCAAATTCCTTCTATGAAGCTAATATCGTTTTAATCCCAAAAGCTAATAAAGATTCATTTAAAAAGAAAACTATAGGCCAAACTCTTCGATGACACAGACGCAAAGATTCTCAATAAAGTCTTAGCAAATTGGATTCAAAAACATAAAAAATATAGTTGAAACAATAGAAAACGCCCTCGAGCTGATTGGGCTAGGCCAACATTTCCTAAACAGACATCCAATGGCACAGTCACTGCTACCAACTCTCAACAGTTGGGATCTTGTGAAATTAAAGAGCTTCTGTTTAGATAAAGAGATTGTAACACGAGCTCAAAGGCAACCCACAGAATGGGAGAAAATCTTCACTATCCATATATCTGATAGAGCTCTACTGTCCAGAGTGCACAAAAACTTAGAAAACTAAACACCAAGGAAACCAATGGCCCAATTAAAAAATGGGCCCTGGAACTTAAAAGAATTTTTACCAGGCACTCCACTTCTTTAGCCATCAGGGAAATGCAAATCAAAACTTCCCTGACATATCTCTCACC
>JALPQD010001124.1:78283-94074 GCA_023101885.1 Typhlomys cinereus | reverse complement strand
TAACCTTCTGGGATCACCTGTCTTCTCTAAGACTTCTTGTAAGAACACAAAGCGAGAGCCGGGCCGTGTGGCCTCACCAGTTACATGGGTTTGGTGAGCTTTAGCAGAGCTGGAGGGACTTCGATCGGCTCTGGGTGGCAGCCTGTGCTACCTCACTCCTCCCCACCTGCCGAAACCAGAAGCACCGAGGCCTCCGCACCTTGGGGCTCCAGTAGCCCCCTCCTTCCCCACCCAGGTGCCAGCACTCCCCCACGCCGGTCCTCCACCACAAGTCTCCAGGCCTCGCCACTTACATCTCTTTCTCTCCTTCACACCCACTACCCAGTTTTCGTCTTCAGCCCCCCCCCCAACTTCCCAAGCGGGAGCCCAAAGCTCACGCCCCATTCTTCTCCCCCGGGGGCCACACCCCTTGCCCGTGTGTTTTCACGCCCACGATGATGATTGGCCACGGGTCCTTAGTCCAGCCCCCCGGGACCATCCCTAGGGCTCAGAGCATTACGTCAGCCAGACCTTGGAGAGCGCCAGCTCGAAGGGGACTGGGGGGGATCGGGGCTGGGGGGGCGGGCTCTTTGAGCGGGCGCCGCCCCACCTTCCCAGAATAAAAGGCCGAGCCCACTGGATTGTCGCTCTCAGGCCCGTCGGTTTTCCGAAACGCGTTGCTGGTGTAGGCCCCGCAGTGGTTGTGTAGAAGGGGAGAACCGACGACCCACTGTCACAGAATCCAAGCCAGGAAGGAAGAAACTCGGAGACACCATGCGCGAGATCGTACATCTCCAGGCGGGCCAGTGTGGCCAACAAGTCTGCGTGCTAAGGTGGGCGCGCCTCGGGGAAGCCGGGAGGATGAGCGGACAGGGCCCGGAGCTGGGCGCCCCCTCGGTGGAACCCTCTGGGCAGCCGCGCTTGCGGCACCAGTCCTAGGCTTGATACATAGCGGACCCTGCCAAGGCTTTGTCCAACCGAATGGGCGTGGCTCCGAAGCTACTTTTAGGGTGGGGAGTGCTCATTCATTGTGCCGCAATCATTTGGAATCCTGGCTGCCCCTGGCCTTTCTTTTCCCTCTGTTCGCCACGAGGTTGGCGAGCGAAACGAGGTGGTATGACTTCGAGGCTGTGTTGCGCCGGTCTTTGGGAGGGGCCGGGACCACAAGGGAGACTGGATTTTATGGCTGTGACTGGAGGCGAGGCAGGCTGCGGGGGAGGGGAGGGGCGTGCGCGCCTGGAGGTCGCAGGGACGTGCTTTGAATATAAAACAATTCCTTTCTCAGCAGCCTTTCCTTCATCATCCCCCTCCCGCTCCCTTCTTGTCACCACCAGCGTCTGTGACCCGCAGTCCCAAGCTTCGGGCTGGTCCCCACCCCCCCACCCCTACCTCCCGCTGCGAGCACGCTGTTAGCCTGGGAAACCGCCCCAGTTTCAATTACCGAACCTCGTAAAATGCTGGTCCTAAGGATGTTGCCAGGTCACCCACACTGAGGAAAGCTTTTGAAATATCGGGTGTTGTTGGCGGTTTCCGAATGCAACTTAGGGAGGGGCGAGAGGATGGGTTATCCGTGCGTGGCTAAATGAAGCCTTTTCTGTTCTCAGTTTGGGAGGTCATCAGCGATGAAACATGGTATCGACCCCAACGGGCAGTTACCATGGGACAGTGATTTGCAGCGTGGAAAGAATCAATGTATACTACAATGAAGCTACTGGATTAACCTTTACCCTCCCCCCTCCACACACACCCCTGTGTGGCCCCAGGATATAGTATTTTATCTACTTAGGATGACCACTCTTTCAATGGGATGGGCTCCCTTGGTGCCAATTTGAAAACCTGTTCAGGGCCTTTCTTTGAAGAGGAGCAGCATCACCTGTAAAAGAAGGAAGGTGGTGATACTAAGTTTTTTTTTTTTTTCTTCCTACAAAGCTGTCTGCCCACAAGGCTGAGCCATTTCTTGTTCCCGTAGGTAACAATACGTACCCCGGGCCATCCTGGTGGACCTGGAGCCTGGCACCATGGACTCAGTTAGGTCGGGACCATTTGGGCAGATCTTCAGGCCAGACAACTTCGTGTTTGGTGAGTGCATGGCATGACTGAGGGCAGGGGGCACTGGCACATGGGGTGAATGTGCCTGGCACAGGAGAGGGAGCATGATAGCGTTCAGGTGTATGACAATTGAGCCTTAGTCTAGGCATAGAGAACAGACAATGCATTTCGTATTCAGCGGTAGGGGTACTTAGCTTTCTAATTCGTATGGCATGAATGGCCACATATTTTATTGTCTGTCGATTTGATGATAACCTAAAATAACCATACCTGAGCAATGACTCATTGGTCTTATCAAGAGTTTTAAGTGAATGAGTTTTTTCCAACCATAGGCTAACATCAGAATTCTTTCCTACCAGGTCAGAGCGGTGCAGGAAATAACTGGGCAAAGGGCCACTACACAGAGGGCGCTTAGCTGGTGGACTCAGTCCTGGATGTGGTGAGAAAGGAGTCAGAAAGCTGTGACTGTCTCCAGGGCTTCCAGCTGACCCACTCCCTTGGGGGCGGCACCGGTTCAGGCATGGGCACCCTGCTCATCAGCAAGATCCGGGAGGAGTACCCAGACCGCATCATGAACACCTTCAGCGTCATTGCCGTCCCCCAAGGTGTCAGACACCGTGGTGGAGCCCTACAACGCCACGCTGTCGGTGCACCAGCTGGTGGAGAACACAGACGAAACCTACTGCATCGACAACGAGGCTCTGTATGACATCTGCTTCCGCACGCTCAAGCTGACCACGCCCCACCTACGGCGACCTCAACCACCTTGGTGTCGGCCACCATGAGCGGGGGTGACCACCTGCCTGCGCTTCCCTGGCCAGCTGAACGCGGACCTGCGAAAGCTGGCGTGAAACATGGTGCCCCTTCCCGCCGCCTGCACTTCTTCATGCCGGGCTTCGCCCCCCTGACCAGCCGCGGCAGCCAGCAGTACCGGGCGCTGACGGTGCCCGAGCTCACGCAGCAGATGTTCGACTCCAAGAACATGATGGCCGCGTGCGACCCCCGGCACGGCCGCTACCTGACCGTGGCCGCCATCTTCCGGGGGCGCATGTCCATGAAGGAGGTGGACGAGCAGATGCTCAACGTGCAGAACAAGAACAGCAGCTACTTCGTGGAGTGGATCCCCAACAACGTGAAGACGGCCGTGTGCGACATCCCGCCCCGCGGCCTGAAGATGTCGGCCACCTTCATCGGCAACAGCACGGCCATCCAGGAGCTGTTCAAGCGCATCTCGAGCAGTTCACGGCCATGTTCCGGCGCAAGGCCTTCCTGCACTGGTACACGGGCGAGGGCATGGACGAGATGGAGTTCACCGAGGCCGAGAGCAACATGAACGACCTGGTGTCCGAGTACCAGCAGTACCAGGACGCCACGGCCGACGAGCAGGGCGAGTTCGAGGAGGAGGAGGGTTGAGGATGAGGCTTAAGCTCCCCGAGCGAGCAGGTTAGGGAAAGCTGGGAGGAAGGCGCGGGGGTGGGGGGCGTAACTGTGAAACTACCTGGGCGGTTTCGAAGGAAGCAAGCATGGTGTCCCCTGGTGTGTGCTGGTCTCTGGTGCTCTTCACTGTGGCCTGTCACTTTCTTTTTCTTCTTTGTAATACTGATTCGATGTAACACTTCGAGTCCTTTCTGACCTCCTGTTGTAACGGCTAAACCACATAAACCTTTGTGTCTAATGCGTGCTCGTTGCTTTCTCTGCCTTTCTCTTTATTGAACTTTTTGTATCAAGGTAAATGCAACTTGATGAACACGTGGTCCTTCCTTCAGAAAGGGGACAGGATCAATAAAATGCATTTATTCTCTGAGCATAATATAAACTGAACCACACATAATCTTAATGAGAGAAAGCAACATGTATTTTAAAATGCCTTTTAGTACTTTTTAAATTTTTTTTCTTGTTGCAAGGGTGCCTACTTAATAAAGCACACAGTGTGTTCTCATGTAGAAATCTTACTGTGATTTTATTTTCTTTATGAAAAGATTATTATATTTCCTTTACAAAAGGTTGAGTAGTTTCTAGAGGCATAGGGACCAGTGGAAAGTTAGTTTCCTTTCCTCCTATTCTCTTTGATACAGTTCACACCCCCCCAGGACAATGTTATCCATTATGTTGAGTACTCATGGTAACAAAGTGACAAATTTCCATGGGCTTGGTATCAACGCAGAGCCTTCTTGCACATTCTCAGCAAGCACTGTGCTATGAGCTACCTGTCCAACCCAACATGTTTAAGAAGGAGCACTTCTTGCCAGATGGCAGCACCCATCCTCTGGCTCTGCCTATTTTAGTCTCCCTGTGCCAGTGGACATTAAGTCCTTTCTACTCTTCTCCCATACAGCCACAATAAATTTGTGCACAAATCATCATGCATATAAGAAAAGCTATATGTATAAATGGGATTTTCTGTCAAAGGGGTATATGATTTTATGTCTTTTTAGGTTAATGAAGTTACTTGCACTGAGGCGTAGACATTAAATACTCATAAGACTCATTCTCAGTTTTTCTCCCAGTCATCACAAATTTTGTGCTTAGCTTATATGCATATGTATTTAGAATGCATTATATATAAGCAATGGCTAAAATCACATATGTATATAAATTCATAATAGGCAAGCTTTAGGAATTTTCATAAGTTATTACATTCTTATCATAAAACATTGGGAAAATTGGGGATTTGAACTCAAACCTGATTCTGGGCTTGAATTCAACAACTAAAGGAGATGTGGGATTTCATTCACTTTATGGATTTTTTTGGTTAAGATGCTCCTATGGGATACATTGTACCACATCAAAATGGTTCTGATATATCAATCTGGGTCACTTTCTCACTTGAAAAGTAGAATATAAGTTATACAAGATTCACATGTTCCTAGAGAAAGAAAAACACAGTTTAAGATTTTTCTACCTTTTCAGCAAAACTGGAAATTAGAAAAAATATGGTTTTGTATCTGACTTTACAATTTTACATTCTGCACAGTTCTACTAAAAAGGGTCAAAGGAAGTTTTTATTTTAAAGCGGACTGAAATACATTTGAAAACATCTCCAAAGAGAAGTGTGAGCAGTAGTGTTCGCAGTAGTTTAAAAATAATTCAGTCTCACAATTAGGCTCCCATAAATGGAAAAAAGCAGCAATTCACTTTAGAAGTATTATAGATCACAAGAACCTCGCAGGGGTGAATAGGTTTAAGGAGGTCAGCAACATCAGCTCCCATTTTCTATATTTAACAGCAAACTGGCAGGTGTCCATCCTGGCTGAACTGGTGTAAAGCTTCCTCATTGGAGCGTGACATAAGTTGTAAATGCCTTGAACACTTGGGGCAGCTGCCAGGGCCCCCTGGATCTGTCCTTGGCCATGCACTCCCGACAACCTGTCAGATCCATGACCAGTCACTCTGGAAAAGAGAGGGATGGTTGCCAAGTACCTCTTGGCATGCTGGAAGTGTGCTGCTCTCTCTTTGCTGCTTGTGAGAAAAGAACAGGCAGGTGCCAGCCAGCTAGCCTTTCAGCACAGCCAGGCCGCACAAGGCTAGAACTTATTTCAGCATGATTGGACGGTGGGTGCCAAGCTGGCTGTTAAAGCTGATGCCCTGAGATCACATACTAATGTAAGTGCCTAAGTAGGAGAACATCTCATAAGAATGTTAGATGTCTGAGCTAAGAGATTATTTCAGAAACAGTTTCTTTTTATTAGGGGGCCATCATGATGAGATTTGGTGTGGGGAGGGTGGTGGTGGTAGAGAGATTGGTGTTGGTGATGGCAGTGGTGGTCATGACAATAATGGTAGCAATGATATGTGTTTAATATCCCTCTAATGTCCTATCCCTATGTACACAAGGGAGGGGATTCCCTTCAGGCCCTCTAAATAACATCTAAACAGCATCTAAACTACAAGATCCAGAGGTTAGAACTAAGGATAGAAGTCGGAGTTACCTTGAGGTCAGGCTAAGTTTAAGTCCCAGCAGGTGCCACAGTGGACTCCGTACACCCCTGCATCTGCCTTAGGGGGGATCCAGGACTGTGTTAGTCTTCTCACTTTGCCCCGGAGTGTGGATAGACCCATAGCAATCTGAACTAAAAGTGATATTTAGAGGTCATCTCCCAGCTCCTTTCTGTACAGTTCCGGTGGTAGGCCAGTGTTCCCCCAAGGCTACTTGGTTCAAGTCCATTAGAAAGATGAGCAAGATCCATTTCCTGGCCTCAAGGGAAAGTCTGAAGGCAGGTCCTAGTCCACAATTAACTTCCCTGGATTGCTTCAGCTCAAAGGGTGGCGTTTTGTTCTTGGCGGTGTCAGCCATCTATCTGAGAGATAATGTTGAATTCCTTGGCTCTAAAATTTCATGTATGGAACTCTGTTTGCAAAAAGACAATTCCATTGGTGTCGTTACTGAAAATGAATGGAGGGGAGAAGTGAGTAAGAAAAGCTGGTAACCAATGAGTACGTGGGACTTTTCACGAGTGAGCATGACCACCCCCCACACACACCTTGTGTTATAGAAAGTCCCATTCCAGCACAGATGACCTTTCACACATCCTCATCTTAGTTTGGATATGACTTTTCTGCTGGATAAAGCCGCTTGGTAACTCCTATACGCTGACATCTCTGCAGTGTGTCGAAAGGTCTCATTATGAGGTCCTTATTTACTAAATGTGCTTCAAAGCCAAACCTTTCCCTTGGAAGCAGATTCTTCCCTACTTTTGTTTCTTAACCTCCATCACCTTTCCTCTCCTTTAGTCTCGAGCTCCTTTTCTGGGGTTCTGACTGACACATAGAAAAACATTTTGGTGTGTGGTGTATTTCACTTAAAATGCTTCATACTCGTTTCTTTCATTTTAGATTAAGATACAGTTGACATACTGTAAAAATTCACCACAGGTAGGACTGGCGAGGTGGTGGGTTCAGTGGGTGGAGGGCTTGCTGGTAACCCTAACAACCTGAGTTTCAAGGCCCACACGTTAGAAAGAGGAATTCCCGCAAGTTGTCTGCTGACACACACGACAACACATGTACTCTTACCTCTAAAAAGGAACCCAGGTGTGAACACTGTCCCCTGAGCATTAACAGTCATTACTACCTCGGAGCAGGTGTTACTGCCAGAGACTCTTAAGGTCAAGACTGAGCTGCTGCTATATTTCCTTCAGAAAGGGACAGGATCCTTCGCCCTCACCTGAGGCCTAGCCACTCTCTCTCCTGTCCTCCCCCAGCGGAATATAATCCTGCCCAGCTGTGCAGGAACTGCTGGAGTGGACAGAGAGCAGAAGGCTGACTGATGACTGCCGCGCAGGACTTGATCTGTGCAGCTATGGGGAGGTTGTCCTGCATGTTGGGTGGGATTTTGTGGCTGCTTTAGGGTTACCCACAGTCCTGAAATAGCCCTTACCTGTGCTCCTGCAGGTTAGCCCATTTTAAGCTCACTGGTGGACCAGAAAGAGGGCTCAGTGGGTAAAGGTGCCTGTGTGAAAACCTGGTGATCTGAGTTCCAACCTCAGAGCTGATGTGGTAGAAGGAGAAAACCAACTTCTAAAGGTTGCACTGTGGCTTCCACATACTCTCTCTCTCTCTCTCTCTCTCTCTCTCTCTCTTTCTCTCTCTCTCTCTCTCTTTCTCTCTTGTTCTGTCATTGTGTCCTATCTGGGATGAGTAGAGGTTTGCTCAAGTCTCCCCAGACAAAGTCATACAACAGAGAGCTTGCAGGCAGGTGAGCCTTGGAGGTCCCTGGAGGATGTTGTATGCCCAGCAAGGACATAGAAGCCTGTGACTCTGAGCCTGCTCACCAAGGAAAAAAGATCACAGCCACGTTGAGGAGTTGGGTAAGAACAGCAGGCACCAGGGTGCCCACAAAAGATGAGCAGGTATGACCACCATAGCTGTATGGAGGACTCCCCAGGAAGGAACAATAGACCATGGGACTGGGGAACAAGTGGCAAGGAATCTGTGGAAAGCCCACAGACAGGATCTGGGTGGTCTCATATCTAGCAGATCAGAGAGGTATGAGCTTTCAGAACGGAAATAAGAAGATTCAAGTGTTCAGCATTCTAAAAGCTAGATCACTCAAAGATGCAGCTGGATGGAGCGATTTCTACCCAAGGGAATCAAGAGCCAGCAAAGTTGACTCACAGCTTCTGTTTGGTTCAGCTCTCTAACTACATAGGTATGTAGCACACATGTGGTTAATTTCCAATAAAATTCATGCTCAGCCTTCATTCTCCAGTGTAAAGGGAACAAGATAGTGGGGCCCTTGTGGAGTACCATCCTGAGAAGGGACCACTAAGATCCACTAAAGACAGGCTCGTTCCCTTGAGCATGTGTGGTTATAAGACTGAGTCTGGCCCTTCTCTTCCTTCGTGGACTTTTTAAAATCATTCAATCCCACAATATTGGGGTATGGTCATGACCTTTCTGGATCCAACAAGTATTGATGTCATGTCACAAACCTCCAGAAATGTAAGTTAAATGTACCTCTGTTCTTCATAAAGTAGTCAGTCAACTTCAGGTGCTTATTATAGCAAACAAAACAGAATAACATGGTATGATTTTTAGAATCTCAGTTTGTAGAGAAAGGAAAGAGAACCAAGATTTACCAAGTACCTGCTGTGCGCTGAACATTTTATCATAGAGTCAATATGCTACAGGGCAGAGTGAGGTCTCACTGATGAATTTGGGGGAGCTTTAGCAAGTCATTTCACTTGTGTAAACCCTCTCTATGAAACAGAATTTTTAGTTCTGCTTGAACCGAGGTTTAAATGACATTAATGTACGTAGCGATTAAGAAAGTGGTCATGGCCAGTATTTGTTGGATATGTGCTGTTTATCATACACACTTGTGATAGTTAACGCCCTGAGCAAGCCTGTAGGATGGGGAAGGCCAGCCCATGGTGGGTGGGACTAGTCCTCGGGCAGGTAAATAAGATGGAGGGAGCTGGTTAGTTAAATTAGCATTCTTCAGTAGACTTGTCCAGACATGCTGGCCTGGCAAGTGAGATTTGTCCCTCTCTCCATAGTCTTGTGGATGGATAGGGTTCAGTCAATTCCTTTAACCCCAAGTATCAGCATGAGCTCTTCTGTCAAGCTCCACAAATCATAAGCCAAAATAAAAGCCCTTGTTCCCTTAGTTGTTTAGTCGTGAATTTATCAGCAACATGCAGGTAAACTTTGACAATATTTTTATCTCATTTAATCTTTCAAGAAGCACTACAATTTGGATACTACTGCTTGTGTCTAAAATCAACTTCAAATGTGCCTACTCAAGGAATAAGAGATGGAAATTATTGGCTCACATTATTGAAAAACCCAGGGGCAGATCTTTCATAGCAATATCTAGGCTCTCTACACATATACACCTATGGTATGGCAGCTATGAATAAGTTTAGTCAAAACGTTATGAGAATTTTTGCAATTTTTTTGTAACTCAATTGTACAGTTTTTAGGTTCAAATTCTGTAGAATTTCTGTTCAAATTCTAAGAAGTCACACTGCAGTATTGAGTGCTGGATATTTCTAATCTAGACTCTTATACAACCCCAGGGCCTGCCTGTGTGTAACCACCATTCCTTGCAAGGATCTCCCTATTACAACAACTTGAAACTCATCCTATTGTTACAGAGCCCGAGACAGCCAGACTGGTCAGATCTAAGTCAGATGCTCATCTGTGAATCAGTCCCGAAGCCAGGAGAGAAGGGACAAGGATTGATGAGCCCAGTTCATATGTCCTCCTCTTAGGAGGGTGAAGAAAGGCCAAGGTGTTGGCAGTCTCATTGTTCAGCCAATTAACTGGTCCTAAAGATAGGTTTAGCTTAAGTAATTTGTCCCAGAATCATTCTTTTCTAGTGGAGGACTTGAATAGACGCCTGGGTTTTCTGACTCTTTGTGCCTGATTATTTGTAGTGTAAGATGAAAAGTAAAACTCGTTATAAAGGCACGTCAGGAACAGCTGCTCGGCCTGAGGCCTAGATTCAGAGATAAGCAGATCTGGCGTGGGGGTGGGGATCCCTTTGTCAACAGGCTTAAGTTTGTATTCAGGGTGCTTGAGACAGTCTCACACATTCCTTACCTCACAAGTTGTCCCTATTTTCTTTATGAATCAAGTTTTTTTATTTGCCAAAAACTGAGAAGCAGTCTTCTTGTTATGAATCTTGTCTCCACCAAGAATCCAATACTTCCCTACTACTCTACTATGGATGGGAATGTCCCTAAAGTCTCGTGTGCTGAAATTTTGGGTCCTAAATCTTGGCGCTATTGAGAGGTGGTAGAAACTTGGAAGGGTAGCCTAGTGGGAGGTCTCCCTGGTGGCTGGTGGCAGGGCCTCAAAGGTAGTTCTCAGATGCTGGTAATTTCCTTTCTCTTTTTCCCTCCTAGCAACTGAGTGAGTGGCTTTCTCATCACAGAGCAAAGCAATGGCCAAATCACCTCCAAACTGCACAGACCTTTCCTCTCTTTTATTCTTTGGCACGGGGTCTCACTGTGAGATAGCCCAAGCTGCTTCCGCCTCCTGGATTCCAAATCTTTCTGCATTCTAGTCAGGTTATCTCAGGAATTAGTTCTAGTAGTGGGAAGCCGGCTAGCACACTCATTTTCCACTTCACTCTGTCACTCTCCCTCCCTAGAGCATTCTGCTTCACTTCTTCCTGAATCCACTCAGTGATTAGTCTCATCTTGTGTGCATGTGTGTGTGTGTGTGTACATGTATGTCTGTGCATGTGCACATGCATGCATGCATGCATTGTGTGTGTGTATACATGTATGTGCATGTGCGCATGCATGCATTGTGTGTATACATGTATGTCTGTGCATGTGCACATGCATGCATGCATGCATTGTGTATGTATGTATACATGTATGTGCATGTGCGCATGCATGCATGCATTGTGTGTGTATACATGTATATCTGTGCATGTGTGCATGCATGCATGCATTGTGTGTGTGTGTGTGTGTGTGTGTGTGTGTGTGTGTGTGTGTGTGTTTACAAGAGAGCACTTGAGTATGTGTGGTTATGGAGGCCGAAGGGTGACATCAGGAGTCATCTTGGGTTACTCAACCTCCTTAATGCTTTGCTCTAGGGTTTCCCAGACTCTCTTACAGGCCAGAGTCGCAGGCCCCAGCCATATCCACCCAGCATTTTTGTATGGGATAGGAAAATCCAAACTCAAGTCCTTTTGCATGTGAGGCAAAGCTTTACCCCGTGAATCATCTCCCTGGCTTGGCACCATCTTCTCTAAGAACATTCTCTACTCTGACGCTTTCAGTGGCACATTCTTCCCTTCGTTGCTGTTACAAGAGCACAGGCCAGGGAATCGGGTGATTTCAGTGCTGGCCCTGCCATGATTGCTTCAATTTTGGCTGTTGTTTATTAGTTGTTTGTATGCTTTTAAACTCCACTTTCCTGTCCACACTGGCTTATGCGTGTGCTTGTTATCCGTGGCTGCTCTAGGCTGCATTAAGGTTTTTAACTTATCTCATGATACTTTCAAATGATACCGTGCCCCTCTGCAGGTTATGAACCTCTCACGACAGTGAATTTCCATTCACTCTAGCTTCCCCATCCGTATCTATGTTTTACTTCCATGTCTTTTGGAAATATACTCTTGGTTTTTTTGGGGGGGGGAGAAAGAGAGAAAAGATACACACAATACATACAGGTGGACATCTTTCCTTCCGCCATGTGAACTTCTGGGGATGGAACTCAAGTCACTAAGTTTTCAAGCATATGTCTTATCCATTGAGCTACCTTGCCAGTTGAAAAACAGCTATTATTTTTAAATATTCAAGATAAGGGATGCAAGATAACTCAGGAGGGTGTTTTCTCTCTTTCTTTCTCTTTCAAATAAATAAATAAATAAATAAGCAAATAAGTATTTTGACAAGAGGTTCAAAAGGAAGCACCACATATTTACTATTTGGGATTTTCCATTTCTTTGGGTAGCACCTATTTCTTCTGTCCACAGAACTGCCTCCAGCAGTTGGTACTGATCTCCTTTGGTTTTAAAAGTCTTTCTTTTTCAAAGATTTTTTTCTGGATATAGATTTTGTGTGTGTGTGTATGAGAGAGAGAGAGAGAGAGAAGAGAAAGAGAGAGAGACAGAGAGAGAGAGAGAGAATCAGAGGATCAGAGGGCACTGTGTGTGCCTTTGGAGGTCCAAGAGTGACTTCAGGAATTACCCTGAATTATTGTACCTCTACTTTTCTTTGCTCTGGAGTTTCTGGGGCTCTGCCTTCTAGAGTCAGAAGTACAGGCTGAAGCCATTTCTGCTTTTTTTTTTTTTTAATGTGATGTTTTACGTGGGACCTAGAATCCAAAGTCAGGCAGAGGCTTAACCCTTGAGCCATCTCTCCAGCCCTGGATATAGAATTTTGGTTGAGAACTTGTTTTTTGTCCAAGATACCATTCTGTTGTCACCGATAATTAATAATTTTGTCTTCCTGTCTGAGGTGTTGAACTTTTCTGTCCGGCTGTTTCCAGTTTTATTCATTATTACTGTTCTTCCAGCAGTTTTAATATGCTGTGTTTATCCTATTCAAAGTTTATTGAATTCTGGAATCTGTGAGTCTTCATCCAATTCATGAAAAAGATTGCCCACAATTTCTTCAATTAATTTCTGTCACCCCAAACTTCATTCCGTGATTCCAATTATATATACTTTATACTTTAGCTTTTTTCTTACCGTTTTCTGGCAGTGTGGTAACTGGGAGTGTTGTGTTTATCGCTGTTTTTCTCTCTGATGTATCTCTTCAGTTCTTTCTGTGCTGCCTCGTCTCCTGTCAACTTCATGTGGGTATTTTGCATGTCAATATTATATTTTCACTCTCTAAAAGCTCTACTGGGATATTTAAAAGCTTCCTTTTTCCCCTGTCTTCCTGCCCTTTTGATTGTATGGAACACATGTATATTTTCAACTTTATGGTCAACTTTATGGTCATCGTCCTTGATTTTATCATCTCTGTTATCTCTAGGTCTATCTACACTGACTATGGGCCATATGTTCAGCTGAATGCCAGATATGTGACTTGTGTTTGAAACTTTGGAGGTGTTTCGTTGTAGCCACAGGAATTGCACTGGTCCCGTCTTGTGGGAACCGTAGATAGTCTTTGACTACTGCTTTCTAGCTGTTCTTTTCCTACCTTCCAGAAACAGAATTCTCATCTTTCATTTGCACATCGTCTCTCATCCGAGATTGAAGGAGCCCCCCCAATCGATCTGTTCAGCTCTCTCTGTGAAGTCCCTGTGCTTGGCCCAGTGATTACTGATTTACTGTCTGAACTCTGGTCTCTTCATGCATCCTGGCCATGCAGCATAGAAAGAGCGTCTGGATAGTACATTGGGGAGATCGCAGATGACCTCATTTGCTTACCCTTGCCAGGCGCTCGCCCATCACCTCAAGTCCCAAGTCCTAAGAGCAGTTTTGCTACTTTGCTGTTGGTTTGTTTCTGCAGGCTGCTGGCGACTCTCCCAGAGGAGATGACTTCTCACCCCCCTTTCTCCCAGCTCTCCTGCCTTTAGCGCGAGCAGAGCTAGAGTCATTCCTGTTGTTCCGTCTGGGCAGAGGGCAGAATCCTTTCTTCATTTCCTCTAATTAAGGCTGCTTTCTGTGGGGCTGGGGAAATGGGTTAAAGTCTTGCCTCCCAAGCAAAGGGACTTGAGGGTTCCGATACCCAGAACCCATGTAAAAATGCCAGGCAGAAATGACACCAGCCTGAAATGGAAGGTAGAGCCCAAGGCAAAGCAATAAGGAGGGAGAGCAATCTAGTATGATCTGATGTCACCCTTGGATCTCCATAAACACACACACACGCACACACACCACACACACACACACACACACACACACACACACACACGCACGCACGCACACACACAGAGGAAAAGTCCTTTGCCTTAAACTTGAAAGCATAAGGACTTGAGTTTGGATCCCCAGAGCCCATGTAAAAATGCCAGGTGGCAATGATTATGGCCTGTGATTCCAGCCTTGGTAGGCTGAGCCCCAGAAACCCCAGAGCAAAAGCAATATGATGCAAGAGAAATCCTCTTGAATCTGCCCCATCCCAGCCCCAAGGCCGGCTCCTTTACTGGCATTCCACACGGTCATGCCCCTCTGTCTGAATAAAAGGCCAAAGGGCCTGGGAGGAGGGTAGGCTGGACTCTAGCTTTCTTCCAAGCGGTTCCTGTGGGTAGAAACTTTACTATAGAACATCAATGTGTGTGTGTGTGTGTGTGTGTGTGTGTGTGTGTTGCTTCTATCCATCACAACTGTCGTGGTTTGAATGTGAATCTCCCTCCTCCCAGCAGGCCTACATGTTTGAATCCTTAGCTGAGTTTGGGAAGGTTGTGACACTTTCAAGAGGCAGACCTCACCGGAGGAAGGCACAACACAGGCGATGGGTCTTGACATCCAGCCAACCCCACCCTACTCCCTCTAGCTGCTTCTTACTTTTTCTGCCTGCAGATGGCTGGGGTGACAGTGAACCGGCCTGCTGCTTCCGTCTGCGGCCATACCTTCTGCTGTGCAATTCCCGCCACAGTGGACTATATCCCCTCTGAAACCATAAGCCGATAAATCTCCCTTTCTTCCCTAAGCTGGTTGCATGAAGTATTATCTCAGTAAAAGTAGAACTGCAATACGAATGCTATTTTATTTTTGAGCGCTGAATACTGTATCCAACCACTAAAGGGCTCTATCAGAAATTCCAAAAAGACAGATGACCAGGGTCTAGGAGCAGTATGACCCCATGGGGCTATCTTGCAAAGTGGCTCTCCTTGCCTAAGAGGGGAAGACCGGTTCTCTATGGGATTTACCCTTTCCTCAATGCATGCCAGTGTGGCTTCTTCCTGAGCCAAGGCTTAGAAGCAGCCCTGAGACCAGCAAGGATATAAGTTAAAGGCTTTCACCTAAATGGTCCCAGAAACAATCCATGCTCAGTGCAAACAGCCTGGAGCAAGTGACTAGAAGAGGAGGAGTCTGGTGAAGAAAGAGCTGGCGGAGCCTCTGGACGCGCTGCCTTCCTGGCCCAGCCTTGTTGCTCAGCCCAGGCCTTGAGGCGTGTCCAATGGGTCAAACTGTTCCCAGCCTCCAGGACTCCCTCACACCTGATCCCAGGTAAGGCGATTCCCTTTACATGGCCATCCCAGAAGACGAAATCAGAAACGTCCTCAAAAAGTTGGACAATTTAAGGATGGTCCCTAGTGACTTCTCAGACGCCAGGATCACATGCCAGCCCAAGCACCCTGCAGCCTGGCACGGCTCACCAGCCCCCACTGCAGCCTGGCACGGCTCACCAGCCCCCACTGCAGCCTGGCATGGCTCACCAGCCCCCACTGCAGCCTGGCAAGGCTCACCAGCCCCCACTGCAGGCTGGTATGGCATGCCCACCTCCACTGCAGATAGCATGCACTCCTATCCCCCAGGGTTCCCCCACTTTCCCCCTCCCGTCCTTAATGCTTATGTGGGAGAGGCTGTGGGAATCTCATAGGCCTGGGATGCAGGCCTTGGCGCTCAGGATTCTGCTCTAATCCTGTGCACAGCACCAAGTCAGGTCTCTGATTTGGTCTTCTCAAAGGATTCTCTTTTCCCATTTCACTCTGTCTCTGACCTGAAGTAAATGTCCTTTCACGTTCAGACATTTAATACCTCACTTTGGGGAGTGAGTTCATCTTAACCAACCCTTCAGTTGCTTGTGAATCAGTCAGCTTTCCATCACCAAAGCAAAATATTTGAGATGACCAGCTGACAGGAGGAAAGGTGATTTGGACTCACTGTTTAGAGTTCAAAACATTTA